>JABXWE010013803.1:0-11985 GCA_014611495.1 Limonius californicus
TCATAGTAGTTAATATGTAACTACAAACCATCTAATGAACAGACTAAATGATACGGAAGATAGCAAGAAAATAGTTTTATTGGTAATGTTAACAGTTACATAGCTAAGAGAATTGACGACCCAGTTGTAGGAAGATATGGGGAAGAAACATAACGACAAAGGTAACAGAGTAAGTAATTCTCCTTACAAATAGTAAAGGCTTGCTAATTGCAAACTAATATATGATATTAGATGAACTCAATCCACTAGTAGACTGAAATCTAAAAATTATTACGTTATTATTGGACAACATACCGATATAAAAAACCATGGGCCTTCGATCACAGACAGTGGCTCTGTGAAAAGGATCATTTTATGGTTAGATATAATTTAATTAATTAATAATTTTGCTACCGCTTTAGAGTTCCCGTATAAGTTACGACTATCTAATTATGCCAACGCAGAGGCAAACAGTATTGTAGAATTGCAAAATGCCAATAATTAAAATAACTTATATTTAAGACAGCTAGAGAAGGCGTAGGAATTATAATTTTTATGATAATGATAAAAGTGGTGTGTGCTGAAACGAGCGGATAGAAGAAACAGAGAAAAAGTAACGAGATTATAAAAATTGTTTAATTACAAAGAATCCAGAGTGAAGATTGGTAATTGCAAAAAACATAACGTATGGCAATTGGTAACCGAAGCAGAGATTTAATTACAGAAAAAATTCGATAAAAATTTACATGAATACAAATACCTTTGGGTTATAATGATAATGGAAAAATTCAAGATAAAAACAGTCTAAACAAAATAGGACAAAGTAGGAAGATCATACAATTACTAAATTCGATCCTATGGAGCAAAGATGTCGTCAAAAAACAGATTCAATCATTGGTTAACTTGACACGGAATGACACTACTTATTATTATTATTATTATTCTGATTATGTGAATCAGTACACATACAAAAAAGAAAAGAGCATACTTACAAATAATAATTATTAGGTTTCATTTATTAAAGTACTTATTTCTATTTAATAAAAAGTAATTGAAATGAAAGGGGCGGAGGTGGCACAGTGGTAGGAATGCCAAGCTTTGGATGTAATAGTCCAAACGGTTCCAGGTTCGAATCCCTCCAGGGTCGGAAATTTTTCTAATTCCCTGGGTGATCGGTACTGGGTCCCGGTCTCCATTTGCCATTGAGGATCAAATTAATGGCACTCCTCGTGTTGCGATCGTACTAGAGAAGTAACAAGATCATATACACTAAAATACACCACACACCAGCAGGTTAAGCACAGTAACGCACCAACACGGTAACCCGCAGAGTCGGGCCCTGTTTTGTATTGCACAAACTAACTTAGCTCTGTCTCACACCAAAGCGATGGGCCTCTAAGGCCTGTGAAAGCTTCATAATAAATTGAAATGAAGGTATTACAATTATTGTATTCTAAATAGATTACACCCTGTATGACGAAATTGTAGATTTAATTCAATTTGGGGGATCACGATCATCTATAAGTTCCACAATGTGTTTCCCTTTATGAGTACAGAGGACATTTTATACATCAGTCGGATATTAACCAACTTGTAAGGTTGTAACAATAGTAGTCGTTGTTCAGAAGTTTGCTAAATGCTTTTGTGTCTTTACAATAGATAAGTTACTTGAATCAGCGGTAGATCATTGGATTAAACTATACAAAGCTACATTTGGGTAAGTTTGAACGTTCTAGAATATTGTGAAAAGTTGTGTCCAATTAAATTTCAGTTCTAGGCTTTCACAAGCTTAACTTTCCTTGTTACCCAAATATCAAAGCATAGTTTTGAATTATGTTATTCGACAATCTCTGTGTGTGTATTTACACCAATTTATTAAGTAATTTGCAAGGTTTGCTCATTCAGCAACCAAAATATTAAATAAGTAAGCCTTTATTAAACCTTAAAATATTTTGTAGTTTAGAAATGAAGGTTTCCCTCTACGGGAATTAAAATTTTTAAAAAATAATTTACGATGGTACGTTTTATAAAAGCTTACATTAATGTTTTAGTTTTGTTTATAATTGATCGCTACATCTTTATTTTTTAAATGACTCTTTTGAGCATGAAGTGTTTTTCTGTGTTGATCTAAGATTTTCTAAACTTCATTATTTCTAAAAACAATCATATACATAAAATGGCAATGTTATGTAAAAGCAACTGCTTCATGGATGTTAACTATGGTTTACGAAATATAAACATTTTCGTCTACATAACTGTACAGTAGTTCATTATTTGATGTATCTTATTTGAATTTCTTCCAATAATGTTAAAACAGTGGTTTTCTTTAATTTAAATCTTCGGAAAAATTGAAATTATCCGAAAAATCAAAATGATTGCGACGATAAGTCTGCAATCTGGATTTACAAGACTATAAATGTTTGCGTCTTCAATTTGTAAAATTTATCTATTTTTTAGTTACTACACCAAAAAATAGTATACTATATAATAGTATAGTAGTTAGCTTGTCTAGAACTTTACCTATTGGCACATTAAAAGACCGGCCCTTAGTCATACAATTAGAAGTCGTTCAGGAAGCTGATGATTTTCTGCTCTTCGTAAGGGCCGCTACTTAAAGCTTCTGTTAAGTTATTTCGAATATATTTGTTCCTGTATGCAGTGTGTTTGTTACAGTTACGATGACATTCTTGGCAGTTAGAAATGTAATGCAGATAGCTGTGGAAGTGCGTAAGTTTGGTATGACCTATTCTTAAAAGCGTTAGCACTATATTTGAACTTCTGCTCAGCGATTGGGACGATGGCTATGGATTGATGGTGGCATTAATATTTCTGAGTTTGTTGTTTACTGTATTTTTCCATACTGTTTGTTGCATTTTCTTGAGTGTAACTTTCACAGAACTCTTGAAATCACCATGTAACAAGAAAGTAGTGTTTGTATGAGATGCATGCTTTTCGAGCTGCTTTATCGGCCCATTTAATAACGAGATTTTGATTTAAGTTGGAAATGTCTAAATGCAATTCCCTTGTGCGTTGCCGTATTGGGTCCTTTGAGTATGTGTCATCCAGTGATTGTAGTGTGCTAAAGGAGTCAATGCATACAATGAAATGGGTGTTTACTGAACGTCTACCATATTGCAATGATTGTTTGACAGATTATGCTTCGTGGTGAGGCTTTAATATTAAAATTAATCCTGTGTTTCAATTGTGAGGTACTACTATAATCCCAGAAAACAACCCTGCTGCAGGAAATAAGAATAATCGTGAGTAAGATTTGGATAATAGATGTAACGATAAATCAAATTAAAGTAATGTGTGCCACTTGTATGAAAGACTTACACGTTTAATATTAGAAATAAGTAAATTTAAAATTAAACTAGTTTAACACTTGGTACGTTGTTTATACTATATGAACTCTCCTTATTTTCTCAAGCTATGTTTAATAAAGTTAGAAAAAGTAAGGAAGTAAGTCAATCCTAAGTTAGAACAGTCTATTTAAATTGAATATTGAACAAAGTATTTAACAATGAATCTGCATATTATAAACACCAAAAGGCATTATAACAAGAATAATTGAAAAAAAAAGAAAATAATTAAACTGTAATGGATAGATACTAATCGATAAACATTACCTCACACTATTAATAAGATATCATATATATTATACTTGATTGCTTTAATACTTGTCATTTTCAGTTGCTTTGCATCCCTGTTCGTCCATTAGGGTCCTTTAGGACAAGAAAAACTCATACTACCAGTACGGACACCTATTAATTTCGGTGTTACTACGAAGGATTTAAACCATAATACTTTTAATAGCCCACATAATTTATCGGATTCACTGATTCAGTTGCGATTACAGCTGAGCTTGTAACAGAGATAAAAAGAAATACGGCAATACAGAAGCAAGCACTGGCGAAAGGGTTTCGTTGAGCTTATTAGGAGGTGTAGTGACATGTTTCTTAAAAATAAACGACCTTGTGAAAAAAGTATTATTTATTACTTTGTAACAGAATTTTAAATATGACAACCATTTAAGTAAAATTTTAATCAATTTTTAATTAAAATATATAATGTTATACAATACACCACTCTGATGCTTCATCTAATCGAAAACTAATTTCTCACCACTTATTATACTCGTACAATCTGAAGATAGGGGTAAATAAGCATGTGTTAAAAATATGGTAAGGTTGAGTTAACTCAGCTTTGTTTATTTAAGATTCTTAGTTGAAATTTGGGTAAGATTAGTAGTAATGAATATTGTTTTTGTTAAACTTCTAGCTAGAATTTTGAAAAATGTTTTCTTGAATTCAGGTTATATTGTATGCTTGCATGCCTTCCGCCATGAATACAAGATTTTAAAATTGTTCTGTTGCACAAACGCAAACAAAGTTTTCAGTCACAGAGGTATTTTGATTTGCTGGTAGCGAAAGAAATTGATATCCATGGTAACAGGTAGGTCATGACCTTTTAGATCAACAAAGGAAGTAAATAAAGAAAACTTGGGAATGTCCGAGAATTAGCAAAATCAAAATAAAAGTTTTGGGAAATTTAAATATATACATACTGAAGTGTATACTGGAAGTGCTATAGCTTGAAAGATATATCGAACATTGCAAAATTCTAATTATATTAATTTTCATTCTGGTATCTCTGTATACAGTAAACAGTTGAGGTTATTTGGATTTTGTTTATCTGCAAGTTAATAAATAGCCATTTTTACGATTTGGTTACAATTTAATACTTCCAAAACTATAATAACAATAACCCAACATAAAAATGGAAATAATTTGTTGGCACAGTGTTTTTCCGCAAATCTATAATATTTAACATAAACCTTTAACAATCACAAACTAATACAGCATATTGTGGTATCAAGGAATTCACTCAACGTGCTCTGTGCCTTAACCATTGTTTGTATCCAAATAAAATTTGTAATAGTTAAAAATATCAAAAATAGATCGATTAGTAAACTTTTGGTAGTTTTTTTGCATGTTAAATGCCCATGGTTTACTTGAGACGGAACGCACAGGATATCGAAATCTACCTATCCATATTTCAATAGTTATTGAAATTTAAATACATATCTACAAATAGATACGTACCGAGATAATGCTTGTATGTGATATTAACGTCCACAAAAACTTTCAAAAAAAATGCAGTAAATTTATTTTATGTTTGTGATGCTCTAACCAGTTTTGGGAATTTTCTAACAGAACGGTGAGACATGAACAAATTTGATAAACTCTGACCGACAAAACAAATTTCTAAAATCCCGAAAACAGTTTAGGGAAACGATTTTCCACTGAAAACCGGGACAATCCTGGAAAATTGAAACATCTGGACGCCCTTGTCTTACTAATACAAAAACAATTAGAGTTATCACTAGTATTATCTTATACCCTAAATTTGAAATTGGTTGAACGCAGTTACGTTGAGACGTGAATTACGAGTTGTAACTTATATGCCCGTTTTAAAATATGTAACTTCATGACATAAAGCTTATTTATTTCTCACTGAGTAGTTCAGCTAAGTAGTTAAAAATTTAGTTACGATTAAAGAACGCGTTAACTATGTTATAAAACTACATTTTAGAGTGTGTAATTTACTAACTACACACTACAAACTACCTTTCCTTCTTTGGTTTTTACTCACTAAAACATAAAGTTACGTCACTTTGTAATTTAAAGTCTATGTATGACATACGTAGTAGCCATATTTCATTCAACATTTTGCGGTGTCGTACACATTACCGCCGAACAAACGTCCCTGCGTTCTAATGGCAGCGTTCAAATGCTAAATATTATAACATGTGATCAAAAATTTCATAAATTAAGGAAAACTACGAAAATATAACTGTACACAAATGCGAATTTAAACAACTGTCAAATTAACATAATTTATTCAACTGTCAAAATTTGTTTAATCTGGTTGTTGTAACTTGTTTGTAGCCGGCCTCGGTGGTCTAGTGGTTAGCACATTTGCTTTTTGATCCAAGGGACGCGGGGTCGAACCTGGCCAAGGTCGGTGAGATTTCATGAGCGGGGAAAAATCTGAATATGCGTCTTCTGCCAAATAAGAAGTAAAACCGTAGGTCCTGTGCCACTGCGATGTGTGACACGTTAAAAATCACTACTGGAGTTGGAATTACCCCAGATAAGCAAAATTCTTAGTTGGGGTGTACAATAGGCCAAACTTGGCCAAAGTGCATATAGAGATGCTTGGAAAACAGCGTCCTAGATCTCGCTTTCACTCACAGCTAACCCTAATTTGAAAACTTTTTGATCGCCCGTTAATGTAAAATAGCACGCCTAGGAAATTTGACAAAAAATGTTTAAAATCGATTTTTAGAGAATGTCCAGAAAACGTGTATAACGCGGAAGATATTCAAAGAGAGATGCATCGAAGTAAACACTACCTTATTCTGTATAATGTACGCAACATATAACAACATTAAATATCGATTGTTGAACCTGCTGTAAACTATATTAGGAATGTCGTATCAAATTTCTACGTATTATAATTATTGCTTTTATTATTATTGAAACTTTCACAGGCCCCGTAGGCCCATCGCTTTGGTGTGAAGCAAGGTTAAACTATTTTGTGCTATGCACAACAGGGATAACTCTGCGGGTTACCGTGTTGGTGCGTAGCCGTGCTTAACCTGCCTGATATATAAGGTGTATGCGTTTAGAGTCTTGTTACTCCTCTAGTACGAACGTAACAGGAGTAGTGCTATTAACTCGATCTCCAATAGCAAATGGAACCGAGCACACATTACCGACCACACAGGAAATTAGAAATAATTCCTGTCCCCTGGAGTGATTCGAATCGGGAAGAGTTTGGACTATTACATCTAAAGTCTGATTCTCTCACTACTGAGCCACCCCAGTCCTTATATTTGTATGTACAGTAATAATAATAATAAACAGTAATAATTGAGCATCTATTTTTCCATTACAATATTACATATCGATTTTTATTAAAACAGGTTTCCTTTATTTTTCTTCTTCGTTCTTCAACTATTAACTTGTTTGTTTAAGCAATCAAAAGTTCTGACCTCTCTCTTCATAGTCTTTTTAATTCCAGTATTTGAGCATATGCTTCCTCAATTTCTTTCCACCTGTTTATCCATCCTGTTATGCCCTACTATTTCCTTTATGTCGTCTGCCAATAGCAGCTGCTGTCTTCCGCTTTGTCGGTTTCTGGTTTAGGGTTTACGATCGGAAGCTCATCCTATAAACTGTTTGTCCATATTTTCTTCGGCCGTATTGATCTCCTTTCATACAATAGAATATAGATCATCTCATACCGTCGTTATTATTCTTTTCTCATTCTTCTTCTTCGTTCTTCAACTATTAACTGGTTCGTTTAAGCAATCAGAAGTTCTTACCTCTCTCTTCATAGTCTTTTTAATTCCAGTATTTTAGCATATGCTTCCTCAATTTCTTTCCACCTGTTTATTCATCCTGTTATGCCCAACTACTTTCTTTATGTCGTCTGCCAATCGCAACTGCTGTCTTCCGCTTTGTCGGTTTCTGGTTCAGGGTTTCCTATTGGAAGTTCATCCTATAAACTGTATGTCCATATTTTCTTCGGCCGTATTGATCTCCTTTCATACAATAGAATATAGATTATTTGATACCGTTCTTATTATTCTTTTCTCATTCTTTCTATTAACATGATAATTCCACGGATTTCTTCTATCAATGACACAATTTAATATACTTGTTCTGTTGTTACTTCATCTTTAATAATTTGTGATACGATGTCTTTCTAAACTTGTTTTACCAATTCTGCTTAATAATACTGTGATTTCTGTTATTTTATTTGGTTGGATTTTATCTTGTTCCTCCGGCGTTCAATTTTGTGAGTTTTATGACTTTTACATATTTTTTGTTTTCTATTGGCACAATCACAATCACAATCCTATATTAGTTCATTCCTTGCAAGCGTTTGCCATTCTAATCCATTGTTTTCTTCCCTGCGCTATTGACATCCACTCATTCCTGCTATTTTTTTTATGTCATCTCTTCGTCGGATTTTTGGCCTGCAGACATTTCTTTTTTCTGTTCGTGGCTCCACTCCAACAGTTTTCTTGTCCGCCTATTATTCTTCTTGCTATATGGTGGCCCAATTTCACTTTAAATGTTCTACTATCTGTATTAGGTCTTCCACATTCATTTTCCATCTGATTCATTCATTGTGTTTCCAATCCTTGACAGTTATGCCCACATACAATTGCCTTTTGAGCTACTGAAATCTTTCTTGCTTTATCCTTGCTAAGCCGTCAACTTGCACTACTATAAGTGACTGTCAGATTTGAGTAGGTGGTTGAGTCTGCCGAATATACTCCAGCTTAATATTATTCTTAACATCTCCGAAGCTATAGTGTCTTTCGCAGTTAAAACTGGTAAGTTGTTTTAGATATAACTTTCAACCACTTCTAAAATATTGTTTTCTAACATTATCATCATCGTTAACTTCAAGGATTAAACTTTTAAGGTTTGTTCCGTCTTCATGTCATTTGTTCATGCCATGGCTTCTTTGGATGTCCCACATTCCTTCTTCCGGCGGGTCTGCAGTGCTAAAGAATTTTGGGATTTCTCGTGGTTTTCACTATCTGCGGATGTTCTAGCCACCTTTGTCTTTAATGTTTAATCACTTCATTCTAATTGAATATGTGAAGTTCTTCCCTTCTTTCTTCATTTCTCTTGTGATCTCTTAGCGTATACCCTGCGGTTGGCCTTAAGCATTTAATTTCTGCGTTTTCTATTCTTTTCATATGTTGCTTTGTGATAGTACAGTTTTCATAGCCGTATAAAAGCGAAGAAACCGCCATTACTTTGTAAAATTTGACGAGAATTTCTTTGCTTGTGTTTTTTAATGTTCGTCGTATTGTTCCACATAGGTATTGAAACCTCTTTAATTTGTTAAACATATCCTTTGAACTTTTATAATAAGTCATGATACTGAAGTTATTTAAAACTAGTATATCTAAAGGAATATACTAATTCGAAATTTATATTTAACGCCTATAGGGTATGATTCCGTATCATAATATCAAGATCAATCAATACATTAATATGTATCAACACCTACAATTATTGTACTAGCATTACTTAGGGACCTCGATCGGGCAGTGCGAATACGTGCTGGAAGTCAAGCTCACAGTGAAATGCGGTTCAATCGGCCGCGTGGTCAAACCCCTGCTGAAGCGACCATATTTCACTTAGTTAAGTTTAGGGTGCATGTTACATGAATGGTTAGTATGTGAGAGACGCCCGCACCCCTTTGAAGTAATGCGAAAGCGGTTCCGGGGGGGGGGGAACGGTAGTATGAATGATAGGAAAAAAATACCAGTATTACTTAGTTTAAAAATCTTGAAATAATATTGCATTCAGGAATGAATTTCAGTTAGCTGTAACTTTAATGAATGTATGAATAAGTTTGATGTCGAAACCAATGCTTAATGTACCGTGAATTTTCTAGAAACAAAGTTTCTCAAGGAATACGACACTACACCAAACTGACAAATCTGATATAACGAAAGGAGATTTACTGCTTCCATCTACATAGAAATATCCTAAGACGCTCCAAGGTCTTAAATTGCAGGCAAATAGCATCGCAGTCTAAAAGCATCTAAAATAGCTTCCTCTAACTTTAAAATATTTTTTATCGGTATAATGACTCTAAGATTAAATACATTTGTGAAAGAGGAGAATACAAAAATGAAGCGATTTCTTTATATATTTTGCATCGCTGTCTTTAAACCAGTTTTTGAAAAATACATTAAATTTGCCATAAAACAAATGTTAACGGTGCGCAA
Organism: Limonius californicus; assembly: GCA_014611495.1. Taxonomy (NCBI): domain Eukaryota; kingdom Metazoa; phylum Arthropoda; class Insecta; order Coleoptera; family Elateridae; genus Limonius; species Limonius californicus. The sequence continues at coordinate 9,809 of JABXWE010013803.1, forward strand.
AATATATTTTAGAATTATGCACAGATAACGGGACTATAAAAATTGTATATTATACTACGAATGTGTCTTATAGTGTGGAATGTCAAAAATCTGATATGTTTACAGCATTTCAAATGTTTATACATCGCAAAGTAGGCATAAGTCTCCAGAATATACATATACTGGTATGCGTTTGCTGAAACCTCGCGAAAAAGCTACTCTAAGTAATTGGTTTATATCATTTTATTAAATGGATTCTATTCTGTTTACTCTTGACAGATTTATGAATTTTCTCCACGCAATGTCGAGCCATATACATAAATATTCCCTATATTTCTGAGCTTCATCAAACTATAACTCAAACAAAATACTTAATATGCGTAGTTTTTCATTTTCAGATCTCCCGTTATGCATGGGCCTATACAACAGGCCTTCGGCTATGAACTAAGCAAACTAGCAAACTGTAAATTAATTTCTAACTTCTAATACCTCAGGGCTTTTATGCTTTACTGTGCTTCTTCATCTGCATCATAGTATTGAGTAATTATTATTTAAGTGTAGCAAACCCTGATGTTCGGTTTGTTTAAAAAAATATCTACTGAAAAACAGGCGGAAATGATGTAAGCACAGCAGCGGGTTTAACTAAAGAATATCCTATCACAAATAGAGTTAATGAATCGAAACGATCGATGTTGAATAATAAAGTAGTTAATCTACTTCGTTGACAGTTGTGTCCGAGTTTCTCTTACAAAAGAACTACGTAGGAAATTTCATCTAAAATAAAATAAAAACCCTTTCGCCTCTTAATTCCACTTCATCAATCTGATTTAAAAAGCCGTATAGAATTCACAAGAGTCTAATTAGACTTTTCATAGGTTCATGTTGAAAACAGCATCGGCTAATTGCTAATTAGTTTGTGCTTCAATTGTTGTGCACGTTAATAAGTAACTAATTCTATTTAATAAATGACGTAAGCCACTGAAAGTTAACCGTAGGCAATAAAAGACATCCAGCTGAATTGCAACCTGAAAACGAACAAACGTAAAACTAACGATACCGAGATATTTGCTCACTCCTAAATTCACTCACCCAATTTCCGGGTCTCGCTATTGATAACTTCCACTTTGACTCCTCCGGACATTCGACCACCAGCACAGTGGTGACTCGTAACTTGACTTTATTTCTGATAATAAAAAAGTAACTGTCAGTATAATCAAGAAATAAACTTTTTAAGGTCAGGGTGAATAAAATTTATGCGGTTTTGATTTTTTTACACACGTCCGAATGGTCTCTGTTTTCCGCTTCTAACTGACTTGCTTGTTTGCTTTTGCAACAAAGTTGCTAATATCGTGCCGCTCAAGTGAAGAGCAGTTGCGCTTACAACTCTTGTTTATTTCAGTTCACCGAAATTATATGGTGACATATAATGAATGTTTTAAACTCTAACAATATTTTGAATATGTTTACATTTAATCGTTCCTAAGGAAGCTACTCTTCATCACAATAGAAATTACACCAACGATAGGAACTTTCTAATTTCTGGTGTTTCTTAATTACAATATATTCTCTTTGTAGAAATAAATACGTTTTTCTTATTTAGATATAATAATGCAATGGATATTGACTGTTCTAGCATTCCTATAGTTAGGACTAACAAACGTTCCAATTTGACAATATCTATTCCGTGTTTTAGCTCTACTGACGATATTCCCGTCAGTTAATAAATTTGTCTCGGTTTATGGATCAATCGGCCACCACAGATGTCTTTCACCCTTCACATAACTGCATCGACGTTATTGCAAAGCCATTTATGCTTGATGGCTTCGGAACGAAAGCAAGGAGAAAGGCTCTACATACCACATATAAGAAAAATTTGGTTGAATTTTTGCAGATTCTTCCAAAAATATTTCCATTATTAATCTTAATCTCAATGAATGTATCTTCGTTTACTTGTTAAATCAATGTTTCGCAAACTGTGGTACACGTAACACCAATGGTACGCGAAACATCTCAAATAATCGTCACAAATATTAAGTACGTTTTTTTTAATTTTAAATGAATAATGATGGTACTCCATGTTTTATAAAATTTTGTTAACTTTCGTCCAAAAATCTCCTGAAAAAATTGTTGTAGTTCAGTCAATAACTACTAATTATTTTTAGTTTTACCAAAGAATATGGATATATATATATATATAT
>JABXWE010013804.1:0-30408 GCA_014611495.1 Limonius californicus
ATGATCCGCCGAAAGGCGATTGTACAACTCATTGAGGAGTTGCCTTTTCCTGGGGTTGAATCAAGATGTTCCCATTAATCCGGCAATAGCCGACAGTCTGTTAGATACCCCTTGGTACAACAGCGAAACGGAACACACATTAATGATACCCCTCACAAAAAAACCGAGCCGCCCCTGCAGCACTTTACGTCATTACGATTGCCGATGATGGAGCTTACGGACAACCGGAATCCTCGAGATCTAAAAATGGACTGAACTCAAAATGCAACGGGAACCTGCAGCCCCTCAAAAGATTGCACATCATGATGAAATCTTACGAAATGTTCTAGAAAAGAAATTTGTTTGTGACACTCCGAGTTCCAGGAAGCGTTCAAAGTCTAGCGCAGAAGAAAATAGGAGCTTGCAGATTTCACACAAAGAACCGCCGACCCATTCCGAACTTCGAAAGACAAAACAAAATACCGAAACGGCAACCCAAAACAAGACCTTGATTAAAATAACGTTAACTAAATTTTCAAGACAAAACAAAATAGCAAAAATAGTAACCCAAAATAAGAATTTAATTAAACCAGCGATACTAATTCCTACGAAGCGGCAAACGAATCACGGAACTACCAAAGTGTAGCGGCAAATAAATTACGGAATTAATAAAATGTAGCGGCAAATTTTAAAAATCACATAACATGTTGTTGAGTTAATCCACGTCGAAAGTTGTAAAACATAATCGCACGAAAATGTTCACGATTTAATTCCATTTTTTTGGCCGATATGAATTTTTCAAGTTACTGTAAACAACACAAATAGCGCTCGTACGTCAAAACGTTCTGAGTACGTATACCGTTAAATATGTCAAACTTTGCTATAAACACGTTAGTTGCCAGATGGCAGCACTAGGGTTGCCCAATCCCGAAATATAAAAAGCAACCGTCGTATCGCAATAATTAAACGTTATTTGTTTAAACTTATTACTATTTTGCATTAATTTTCTTTTTCTTTGTTTTCAGATATACAAGTAGATGCAACATGCTATTTTCCTCCGGAATTTCAAGGAGAATACAAAATGCAGAGTGCAAACTCTGGAGGCGGAGTACAATACAGCGTGTTAAACATTACTGGGAATGCCATTCCCATATGGGGTAATTGTCATCGAAGGATCGGAAATAATTTTATACTTATGATCAAGTAGGTTGCTTAAATTGCTTTAGAAACTGTTATAAAAATTGACGAGGGTCGGTTACTCTTCCATAGGAAGTTGCTTGTTACTTCATATTAATAGCAGCTGAAACTACCAATACAACATTAAAAGATTTATAATTGAACGTAAAAAAAACAACAAACTTAGTGCTATTTGTGTAATAATTAACTAGCTAGTATGGAAACTATACAAAATATAGGAATTATAAATTCCCAAAAAGTGAGTGTTTAACTTAATTTCATCCTTGTGGTTTGTCACTCCATATAGGAGCAATTAGATTTAATTGTTTTAATAAAACCAATAATCAGATGAATAAATCGCATTAACATTTTTCGTTTACGTCATCACTCAGCAAACGCAATTAAAATCACGTAAAAATAAAGGTAGTGTTCGTAATACAGCTGTATGCAAAAAAACCAGTAATACCCGGGCGGTCCCGCGGTTAATTAAGCTTTTGAATCCGCGGTATATCTGGAGTGACCAGATGAATTTAATTCGACCATCCTTTATTTTTTACGTGTTATCTAAATTTTAATTCGATGAAAGTATGTGACTGACTACGGAATTTTTCGTTTGGGCATATTTAGAGTAAATGATACTTGTCGATCTACCGGTTTGGCGAAAAAATAAAATAATGACGTCCATAAAAATTCCTCTAACTAAGTAATTTATGGTAATAGGTACGTTAATTGTGGAATTAAACAGCTCTGCAGACCAGCTGCTGAGGTTAAACAAAGACCAGGGTTGTTAATTTTAAACGAATTATACTTGTTTGGCAACAAATTGTTTCTGATGAGATAATGATAACATAGTCCTTCAGAATACATATAAGTAATTATAGGTTAAAAGAATAATATTGTTTTTAATTTTTTAATATCAAAACATCCGTTAAAAATTGTAAAATAATATACAATATTTAACTCATTTGTATTTTGATACCATCTACCATTTTTGTATCTTTGAACAATTATAATTATCACACAGTATAAAAGAATTAAACAAATTCCGTATTCAAAAATTAAAAATTATGCGACATTAAATATTGTTACAAACTTTTCCGCAAGTAATGTCATTATATTTGTGACGTCATCAGTGTTTGACTTCATTGAATATTTACTTTAATGACGATAATATTGTATACATTGTTTGGGCATTGCATGGAGTTTTTTACTCTCCTATCAGGCACATCAAACTATTATGTAATTATGTAGAAGAATGTTTGAAAAAACATTCTAATATTCATCTTTACATACAAGTTATACAAAAAGTACCGACGTGTTGCCGCTACATATCGACGGCGGAATGGACTAGGAAGCGAGACAAAACATGCCGAAATGAGATGAAAGATCAACGTCATAGGCCTAGTACACTCGGCGATAAAAACTTCCTTTCGGTGCCGTGGCTTTAGTTTTTTTTATTTCCCCAACTTATCTTACAATCTGTCCTCATTGGACAATAAGTAATTTGTATAAATTAAATAATAATAATAAACAGAAAAATGACTTGTAGGAAACGCTTCCAGTGAAACTACCCTTTACAATACATCTCTGGGAGATATTGTTTTGGTTATATATACTGGCTTGAAACGTTTTAATCGTGGCTCTTCACCTGTTTGTTCAAACAAATTTCTCGCAAGTATGTTAGGATGAGCTTGAGTTCTAGCACTATAACGTTCACTATGCCGCTTAATTTCGTCTTTGATCGATGGCACTTCCAAATCATTTGCAATTTGAATGTTAAGAACATACCATGGGGCGTTAACTATTTGTCTTAGCACTTTGTTCTGAAAACGCTGTATGATTTCCAGATTTGAATGACTAACTGTTCCTCATATTTGGATCCCGTAAGTCCACACGGGCTTGATGATAGCCTTGTATAGCAGGAGTTTATTTTCCAGTGTTAGCTGAGATGATCTTCCAATAAGCCAATACATTTGTCGTAATTTTAAGCCGAGTTGTTTCCTTTTGGCAAAAATGTGCTTCTTCGACTGTAGGTGAAATGCAGTTGTTAAACTCACAGACGACTACTACTTTTTCTCGGACGTACCTTTATTGCAAGCGCGTAGTTCAAGCTTAGAATGCGCTCCGGCACATTTAAGCCACCTTGTAAGTGCACAGTCCACGGCTAGGGTTTCAGTTAAGTTAGTCAAGCTGTATATATAAAACCGAAAACATGGCCGTTCACCATGTCAAAATGTATCTATTTACGCTTGAAATTGACATCAACTTTTTTAATTTAACTTCAACACAATGTATATTTTTGGATTTATGAAGATCCTCCCAAAAATCGTAGTTGGCCCTAATATTATTGCGTTTGGATTTTTTTTTAATTTCGGATTTGCCAGATCAACAATCACATATGTTATACATGGCATTGATAGTAAAATGTACAATAATTACTTATAATGATTTTTGAGGAGGTTTGGTTCCTCTTACATTAAACTGTTAACTGATCTACTACTGTTAGTCACTATTATCGGATGAAAGTAAATCTTGAGTTAATTTTGGCTTGAGTCTAGTGTGGATATTTCTTCTGCCGAGGTTGTAATGGATAGCTCCTTCGCACAAGTTTTCGAAGAACTTTTTGGCACTTTCACTAATGTAATCCTGAATTGTTGACATGCCCAGTTCATAGTGCAGTTGGGAATTTCGAATATACCAAGGAGCGTTGACCGCAATCCGTAGAATTTTGTTTTGTAATCTTTGAAGTTTCGCTATGTTGGTTTTTGACGTGTTACTCCAAATCGGTGATGCGTAGAGGGTTAGCGGTCTGATTAAGCATTTATACATTAGTATTGTACATTGTGGTTTTAGCGTTGACTTCCTATTAGGGGATACAGTTGCGCTAGTTTTGGGTAACTTTGGTTAAGTTTGCAGTTTATGTGAAGCTTCCATATCAATCGGGTATCCAGTAGTGCGCCTAGGTATTTTACGGCTGCGTTTGTGGGGTTCCATTCAATGTCCGTGTTATGTATTTGAATATTAGTGGGGGTTGTTAATTCTTCTTAGAGTGAATTTGAATATCTTTGCTTGGCATTTAGTTGGATTTATTATAATATTCCATTTATTAAACCAAGAACATATTTTGTTGATTCCAACCTGCAATTGTGAGATGGCTTGAGTAATATCACTGTTTTGTGTTAGAATGACCGTGTCGTCTGCGAAGGTTGCTAGGGTAGCATCGACTACTGGCATATCGGACGTGAATATATTGAACAGTAGTGGTCCTAGGATACTACCTAGTGGAACTCCTGCACTAATGCTTTTTGTTTCAGACACCGAGGAATTTATTTTAACTGCGAACGTTCTTTTTTCGAGAAATGAGAATATTATTGCCTTGAGGTAGTTGGGCATGTTTAGTCGAAGTAGTTTACTCTTGAGACCCTCCACCCATATCTTGTCAAAGGCTTGTGCGATGTCTAAGAATACTGCCGTTGTGTAGCATTTATTTTCAAAACCGTCCTCAATCACCTCTGTTAATCTTTGCAGTTGATGGTATGTGGAGTGCTTTTTTCTGAAGTCAAATTGGAATGGTGGGAGGATGTTAAGAGACGTTACTTGTGCGATCAGGCGTGAGTGGATTGCTTTCTCTACAAGTTTTGACAGTGTTGTTAGAAGGCTTATTGGCCTATAACTGTTGATGGACTATTTGTCTTTCCCAGGTTTAGGAAACAACAGAATGTGGGCATGCTTCCATGAATGAGGAAAATGACCTATTCTTAGGCATGCATTAAATACAGAAGACAAGTAGGCCAGAATTTTTGGAAAAATCAAATAAAAGTAAAAGTTTACATTTCTAGTAACCAGAAAAAAAGATATATTAAGATTTTCTGAAAAGATCTTAAACCTTTTTATTCGAAAATGTGAAAATATAGAGGGTGTTCTATTAAAAATAAGAAAGTTGATGTAATGAGGTTGTAATAAAATTTTTACAATGTAAACATGTTCACCAGGTATATAAAATTTTAAGAACCAATTAGTAAAAGTACTTTCGGTGAAATAAAATTAAGTTCTCTTCGAACGCAATAATTTCCTGCGCTGCTCATATACAGGGTTTTGCAAATGTATTAAACCAAAGCTCTTGTGTAAAAATCGTCAAATTTTGTGGAAATTGTACGTATTTTTGACAATATATTTTCTTATGTAACCGTAAACAATGTTTATCCGAATATATAGAAATGAATAAACTTTGTAAGAAGATTGAGCTAGTTGTCATAAAAAACAAAATTACGATCGTCAATGAAAAAAATAATCATTATTTTATAATTATTTCTAAAAATCTTTATAATTCTGCTTAACTTCCCAAAAATTTTGATAATTATATTTTACAGGCGAACCTTAATATTATACAATACATACGTACGACCCTGTATATTCGTAACAATCGAAAAGAGGTAAAATTCCCTAATTAGTCACATCTATGAATTGTCATTTAAAGAAGCCTCCAATGTCGTCCCACGTTAAATACCAGTAAGATGTGGCTTGTTGCAATTGATTATATATATATGGCCATGTACAAAGAATGCACCCCCCAAAAATGGCCAAAAAGAATAATAAATTGGAACCCACCGGGAACAAGAAAAAGGAGTAGACCCCCAGACACGTGGAACAAGCAAGTGAAACAAAACATGATAAACAGAAATCTTCAGAAAGAAGGTTGGACAAACAGAAAACAGTGGCGTTTAGGATGCGGGAAACGGCCGGACCTGATATATATATATATATATATATATATTGTGTTCTTCTACGGCATTTATCGTTTTTCCCATCATAGACGCCATAGCAGACGGTCTGTTCGATCGTCTTCTAGATTTCTCGACCGCATACCTTCTTCTGTGCTTGTTTTCCATCTTGTACGTAGTCTACCTCTGTTTCTCTTCTCCCAAGGAATTCACTCATATACACAATAGTAGCTGCTTTTCAGTTGTTGTGCGTTCATTCTATCTCGTATGGTTTCGTTATTTACCCTTTCTCATCGGGATATTCTGCAACTGCATAGCCAGAAATTCATTTCCAGTGCTCGTATTCTGCGTTCGTGTACCTTATTTAGGTTATAAGATTCTGATCCGCACAAGTTTGCTTTAATATTACCTATATGCATAACCAAGTATCTACTCTCTTCTGTCATTATCATGTACTTGGTTTTTCCAGTGTGATTGTTAATCCCCGTTGCTCATGCGCCTCTATTAATTTTCGGAGCATATCTTTTATCTTCTTCCTTTCTGGCAGCAAATATTTAGTCATCAGCAAATAATAAAGTGAAAAATGAGCTACCTCCTATTGGTATTCCTATACCATGGCAGCTTCCTTTCTACTCTAGGCATCTGTCTACAACTACTTCTAATAATAAAGGAAAAAGTGAACAGCACTTTTGAAGTACTTTTGACCAATGGAATTCAATCAAGAGTGAGTTTCCAACTTTTATTGAACATGCATTACCCTGATATAATCTCTTAATGGTATTGATGCATATTCTGCAAATGTCATTGTCTTCTACCACCTTCCATAACTCTTTTATTGGACCTCTCGTAAGCTATCGCGATATTAATGAAAATTATACGTGCTTCTCTGTTATGTGCACATACTTTTCAAATAGCTGCGTCAGGCAGAATATAGTGATCTGCTCTGAAACCGCTTTGCTCTTCTTATTCGTTCAATTTTTCTTCTACTTTAGCCTTAATAACCCATCCGTGCAATCGCTTTATAGACTAGCAACGCTAATCCGTCTGTAATTCTTACATTCTCACTTTTTTCCCTTCTTGTAAGTTAAACTTACCGTATATATCCTATTCCTGTTTTGTTGCAATATCGTCCCTTGCAAACATTTACGAAACATTTTCGGTGTTACTTCAATTATATTACGAGCATACTTTACCAGCTCTATGGACCAGGTGGTCTTCATACCGTTTAGGGCTTTCTTAATTTCTTCAGCAGTTATGTCTCGGTAGTCATTTCTACTTCCTAAACTGTTGGACTGTATATGCTTGTAAATGTCTCTGTTTTGAAGTAGTAGTTGTTCATAAAAAGTATTATTTCCAGTTATCTACTTGAATTAAATTTAATATGTTTTTGACATAATATTGATTCGTTGCAAAGTTTATCTGCGTTCCACTTTGGTCATTCTACCATTCTATCACTTTGTTGCACTTCCCGTGTGTTATTGCATCTACTATATGCTAAACAGATTTTGTTTCTAACAACAAAATGATTGAAACCACATGCTGGGTTGCTGTTTAATAATAATGTAGTCAATTATTGAATTCAATCCTCCAGTAGGCTGTGTACATGTTATCTTATGGATCTTCTTGTGCTTAAAGAAGCCGTTTAGTATCTTAAAGGAATATTGTTCAAAAATTTTAATAATTATAATGCCGTTGTCATTAACAATTTCTTGTCCATTCATATCTTCCTACTGCTTGGTCATCAACCCTACTCCCTGTTCGTCCGTTGAGGTCTCCCAAAAGTTTAATTTCATTATGATTATTTATTCCACCTAATGTGGTCGTCAACTCTTCTTCCTTCACGTCTAGCATGCAACTGATTGTACAAGGAAAATATCAGGAAAAATTAATATAGAAAGATGACGACCGTTTTGGATAAAAAAACCCACACCAATGGTATAATTTTGCCTCCATAGAATTGTTTAACTTTAAACCATCGGTGTTAAAGATCAAAATTGCCATTATGTCAACCTTCGTTAGGAAATGACACTCAAATAAAAGGAAGAATAAGTCAAATACTGAAAACGTCACAAATTAATGACATCGAAATTGAAATTAATATAACTGTCCTAAGGTTTTTTTTAACTGCATATATTTTATACTTCCCCGCCGTATATAATCAAAGCATATTTCTAATCGTTTAAAGATTGGAAACGGGGCGTCATTATAGTTGGATCATCATATTAACTTTTTTTTTAGTTATGCTGGTGACAGCTGCATAAGATGTCTGCACTTAAAACTGCGATCGAAGAACGTTTTGCAAGTCCATGCAGCAAGCCAAGAAACAATTTCCAAGTGTTACATTAATGAGGAATCAGCAATAGCAAACTGCCCCCCTGATGTCTCTTTGCAAAATCGTTCAACTGCAGAAATTATTTTATTCAGTAAGTTAAGCGAAACAGCCACTTTATAATATGTTTTAATTAAAATTTACTTGAAATTCAGAAACCAAAGACATGGAAGGCGGCAATGTTCAGAAAGAATACTGTGCAATTGATGGCAAGTTTTCCGTGAGTTACAAACTCAATGACAAATCAGCAAGGCGAGAATGCAAAGGGTACGAGTCCCATGTTGACTTTTGCCCTTCAGGGTCTACAATGAATTTCTACTTCCGACAGTGCACATTTGATGACTATGGTAATTGTTTTTTTCGTATAATTTTAATTTACTGTTATATAAAAACAACGCTTTTAGCTTTAAAACTTGACTGTCTTGGGCAATGGGAAGGACCAAACGGTCAAATGTACTTAGCTTTCCTTGACAACAGACAATCTAAGGATCAGAAACCACAATATCGCTGTGCTGTAAGTCTTCTTACAGTGTTTAACGTAAGATACATTAACAGACTATATTTTCAGATATATAAACGTGATCCTTCAACAGGGATCATAAATATGGCAATGGGAAAAGATTCCACTTGTAGCACTGAATTACACAATGCAACACATGGGTATGAATCATTTGTGTTAATGCCCAAAGATGAAAATAGTTGGCCAGCTGAAATAGTTTTCAGTCAATGCAGGTAACTATCAGTTTGTAGTTTGTGTTTTGATAACCAGTTTACCGTTTCTCTACATAGAATATTAATATAACTTTTTTAATTATAGTTTTCCAAATTGGATGATTGGAAATTGGGAACATGTACGAGTGGAAGACAACACATTTATTTACAAAGACCATACTTCCTTTAAAACATACACAATAAAATGTGTAGGAATGCTCGATTCTGCAGATAAATATCTAGTATTTGGCAGAACACAATGGTAAGATATAGTCATACACACGCACACACAAGTTCGAATATTTCACTACCGTCCCTATTTTCTCAATTGGATGCTGAAGAATTGACGAATAGTGGCAGAGATTAGAACTCTATATATTTATAATAACTCTAGCATCTAATACATACAATTAATATTAATTAATAACGCACTTTCTAACGGAGCTAAATACAGTACAATTGCCGTAATATGAATTCTCATTTACGTAAATACGAATTTTATCATTGATCTCCCTATACCGTCAATAGTAAGATTCTTTTACCCTCGATAATGGGTACAATAAATAGCTGAATATATAGTACTATGTATTCATCATGGAAATTCCTAACCATATAAACGAAGAGTGTTCAAATTTTACAGGAATTTATTTCTAAAAAGGGGTATTGCATGTGCCACCGATCTGAAAGCTTTCTAATACCTTCCTGGAAGAGGTCTTTGGGTTGCATGATGGGAGTAAGATCAGGGCTGAATGCGGAAAAGGTCACAATGAAGTTTGTTTTGATTTAAATTGTTCTTGAAGCAGTATGAGGGCGAGCGCTGTCATGGAGGAAGCAAATGGAACTTTGTCTTCTCTTCCATTTGTTCATGATAACCTCTTTAATTATATCGCGCAAAAGTGTCGACTAATAGTTTGCATTAATTGTATCACGTTCTATAAGGAAATTAACACCCCTTGGGAATGCCAAAAAAATGTTGTAATCACTTCCTGCGGGCCAGAACCCGTAGTCGCTGTTTCCCTGAATATACTCAGCTTTATGCTACATCAAGAAACCTTCAACAGCTTCACAAACAAGAGCTGCTATAATTACACCATCACCAAAGACAGCAAAATATTGGATAGAACTGTCCCGAAAGAACCACCGACCAACTGTAAGCATCTTATCTGGACACTGCATTGTAAAAAAACACATGGATGCAACTGTCGCGGATGACGAGACTGCAAAACATGTGCTCTGCCATTGTCCTGCTCTCACAACTTGAAGATGATCCATGCTGGGAGGCTTCTGGTCTGACATGACTAGAATTAGCAGCACCCCAATTGTGGACGTCCTCAACTTCGTCCGGAGGCTTGGATGATTTGAGTGATGCCTGATATGGGGGGGGGGCAGTTTTGAAGGTCGTACAATGGGCCCGCCTTTTGTGGCCTACATGCATTCAAGTTCTCTTACCCTCCTCTTTCAATCCAGAACGCAGGCCCCTTGAGAATCCCAAAAAAATGTTGCCAACACAATTTTTGTTTCCTTTGGTTTTTGAGATGTGATGCGACACCACTGCATGTTTACACGTTTTGACTTAGGAATAAAATAATATACCCACTTTTTATGAGGTGTCACAATTGAATCCAAAAATTCATCATATTTTCTCTCATATCGCTGCAGTAAAGAAGAAACCATTTGCAAACGATGCATCTTCTTCGGCCAACAAGCGGAATATACCTGGCACTCACCTTATGATACTTTAGCTTGTTTTTATGATGTCTTCAACACTTGTCACATTTAATTTAATTTGCAGTGCTTTTTTTGTCATGGAACGCACTGGAACGGCGATCCACCACCTTTTTTCGATTGATTTTAAAAGTTTTAAAAGAATTTCCTAAAGTTTGATGTTTGGACCACGTTGAATCGCCCTGTTGAGCATAACAGCTCGGCTACGTACTTTGAATACCAGTCCAATATTTTCAAGTGAATGTGAACGCGGGTTTTCGCAGATGAACCTAATTGCCACCCCAACAAGAGCTTCGTTGAAGGCTAAGACAATTTCAGCACTTTTGTTCATCAAATTTGTCGGACCGCCTCCGAGACTTTTCGGTCCTTCAAAATACGTTGATCTCTGGTTACTCAGAGGACGTCATTCGGCCACAGATACTCACAGTAAATAAAGAAGTCGAGAAGATTTGTTAGACGAGAATTGGACAAAAATTTGGAATATGCTATGAACATTTGCTTTAAATACAATTAATAAAAGTAATGTTTATAAATATATATATATTGGAATGGGCGTCCACCACCTTTTTTTATCCAAAAAAAGCACTGCTAATTTGTATATTTTGTAAAATTTGACAGCTTGTTACTCGTCTGTCTTGCTCAATAAGAGCATTAACTTTTCTTCATTTTTACAATCAGTTCGTTGTAAATGATGCTAACGAGTTCTTCCGTCTTTAAAAAATTCGTCCACTCAAACATCCGACTTTCATAAAGGCATTCATTGCCATATTGTACTCGCCGATTGTAAGAATTTCAGTCAAATTTACGCCATCATTCGTAAGAGATTTCATTATTATGCGCTGTTCCATAATATAATGAACAGAACTTTCCGACATCATAACTGTATCTGTCAAAATAATATAGCGAAACAATTGTCATAGATATGTTACCAAGGGTCGTGGTCTCACGCCCAACTTCAATTTGTCCTCATATGGGGTTTATATATATATATATATATATATAAGGTGTCAACGAGATCAAGACGCCCGTTTTGATTTCTTTTTATTTACTATTAAAAAAACTAGAGCTTTTTAGATGGTCAACATACATGTACGTTAAAGAACATACGCAGATCTCAACTTTACTATTTACCATGGAACACCCTGTGGTTTAATCATTTATTTCAAAAGATAATATCTAAGTATGATAATATAACATACATAGTGGGTTTAAATAAAAAAATAAGTCCTGTCTAGGCGTAAAATTGATCTTTCTGATTGGAAATACGAAATCCTTACCATATATTCTGAAAAATGATATATAATACAAACTAAGTCCTGTATAGGTGTGAACTTAATCTTTCCAATTGCAAGTACGAAATCCTTACCATTAGACCATATAATATAACGCTTTCTTCCAGTAATAATAATTATTGAGAAAAACTATTACAGGAAGGATGTGTCAGTCAGTGTACAATATATGATAATTTAAATTTTTGGTGAAGGTAGACTATGGCGTCTTTCATGAATACTTCTCAAAAACATAATTTAATCATGAAAACATTTACAACAGCATCGTTTGACGGATGTCAAATTATAGCATTGTATTGTATATATTAAGCTAAAACACCAATTTTGTTTTGATCTACTCTTTCAAAATTGTATATGTAAATCATACGGGACAGTTAGTAACAATTTTGATTTCAATGTTTTCAGTGATGAAGAACAATATAATTGCATGAGAATTCAGAAGAGAAGTAACAATATTATGGAATTCCAATTGGGTACCAACTTCAGCAGAAATAAGGAAGAATATGATAGCTTGTGCGCAGATGCAAATTTCCAAGAAGATTCTTGGATAACTCAAGGCAGTAAGCAATTTCGTTTAATAACTCGTCCATCCTTATTGATAATTAAATTTCAGGAATAGATAGAAAAATGGAGGCATCATGTCCTATATCCGGTGAATACACTGGATTAATACCAGATACAACAGAATTATGTGCCAAACTGTGGTCAGATTGTAGAGCACCTGAACTGATGTACTATCAAGTGTCAGATTGCGTCACTTATGAAATATACGAAGAACGCGAATATAGATGTCTAGGTCATTGGAGAGAAGCGGAATTATTGTATACTTACACTCAAAGACGGGATGTTGCTGCTGAAACATTCGAATGCTTTGTTGGTTCAATAATTTCCGAAAAGGAAGATATTTATATCAAGGAAGCTGGTGAACACTGTCAAAGGCGAATCAATCCTTTACAGTATGGCATGAAACTTATCAAGCAGGGACTGTATTCCTGTATAGGTAAATATTTTATCTATCAATTGTAGTATATAGAGTCCCAGATTTCGCTTCTCAAAAAATATATCTTTTTTTTTTCTCACACATTCATACTACCGTTCCCCCCCCGGAACCGCTTTCGCATTACTTCAGGGGGGTGCGGGCGTCCCTTACATACTAAACATTCATGCAACATGCGCCCTAAACTTAACTAAGCAAATGCGGTCGCCCCAGTCGGGATTCGATCGCCCCAACGGAGCAACTGAATTTACTGTGACCTCGAGTGGCCAATGCGTTCTCGCACTCGACCACCGCGGTTCCTCAAAAAATATATCTACTGTTATTCAAATTAACCTCCCTGTATTGTAAATGAGAGAAAACTCCATAAAATTTGTTGATCGAATATGGAAATAATTTTTTGTAAACCTTGTAAATGAATGCCGGAAAGCTATTAAACAGTTACATAAGTTGGCCATGGCAACTACATACCTATATTAGCACATTTCAAATAGATTTGGAGAACAATTACCTGTTGCACCAGAATATGGCAACTAAATAACAAGAGATATGCAATTGTATTTCGTCGCCCGTTCCCGTACGATCAGGAGAGTTAAGGCAGCATGGTCTCCGGTCAGTACTTGGATGGGTGACCCAAAGGTTGCGGTAACGCGGGGCCTCTCTCCCACGAGGATTGATCACTATGGGAGAGTATATCAACAACCCCCCTTATGGAGGAGACCCTTGCCCAACAATGGGATGTTGCGGGCTAATAACAAAAAAATAAAAAATGCGATTGTATACAAGTCTGATTTGGTAGAACTTGTAAAATTTTTGCCATATCAACATATATTTGAGTATTTAATTACATTTATCTTTCGTATATGATAGTAGTATGGTATAGTGACAATAGTTGAAATGGGAATTGCAAATATTTCAACAGTGCCATTAAAAAAAGGAATTGAATACCATATTCCTCAATGTTTACCATCATGTTGTCTAGAATTCTTCAATTAACTTAATTAAAATTATGAATGTTTATTAAGCAGGTCAAATTCCATCCACTCGGTACGATGTTACTACTAAAAAACTGCCAACTCCACTACCAACCAGTACATCAACTAAGCCATGGAATATTGGAGCTCCATGTAAGCTTTTGTTAAATATTAGATTACAAATTAAATGACTTTATTTCCTATTACAGATCCTACTATACCGGATGGCGATAATAATAGTATAAGTAAAGCTGTTTCTACTAAAACAATGTATATATCTGCTCTAGGAGCGTCCATAATTGTGATTTTCTATTTGTAAGTAAAGCTCACTGTGCCCTGTTTATTTATTAAATGTGTATTATTTAGAGACTGTATTTATTTCATCCATGTCGATATTTTACTTGCCACATAACATAATGTACTTATTGTTTATCATGATGATGTTTCTAACTTTTTGTCTCTCAGGACAATTAGGTGTTCTGTACTCATTAATTTATGTTTTATTATAATTTCATCTTGACTGTATGTTTGAGTGATTTTTTATTTAATTGTGATGTCTTACTTTTGTACAATATTAATGTAATAAACTTTCAATTCATTTTTTACCTGTATAAAAACGCATTTTTCTTAATTATTTGCCATTATTTTTGAGCAATATGTCTATTATGACTTGGGTTCAATTTTGCAGTATTATACTGCCGTGTATACAAATCTTGTGCTGCAAATAACCATACACAATTCACCAATTCAGTTGGCAACCACGGGATCTTCCTGCCAAAAGTCTTCTCTGGAATTTCTATCATTTGAATTCAACATTGAACTACAAAACCCACTGTATATCTACCCTAGCACTCAGTGCGCGCCATAATACATTTTTGTGAATAACTTCATAATTTCAATCAAAACGGTTAGTAAAAAAAATGACACGGCATAATAAACTACTATAAAATAATGCACAATTACTAATTTTCAACTCAAAATTTTTAATATTATGAAGGACTTATGTGTCGATTATGTATGTAAAATTGTATTTTAATCAATCTTACGATGTTTAACAATGATATTCATCTTTAATTTCCTAAACATGAAAGCTTACCTATCCATATTACATGAATAAAGATTTTAAAAAGAAATTTGGTATACGGGATAGCATGTGTTGGTTAAAAATACAATTTGCTGATGCTATAAATTTCAATGGAACTACCCTCAAATTTTTTATTGTAGAGGGAATAACTTGTGTATTTTTACATAGGTATTTAAAATTCATCAGTTTTGAATATGTTTATATCAAACTTTAAACATGCTTGGTATCGAAAAAACTTTTAGATTTTATTATATTTTCTTGGTCTATTGGAAGGGTCGAAAGTTGGCAAAACTAGCTATCATTTTTTCAAATAGTAGGGCAATAGATTTAGTATACATCACCATAGATACAGCCACTCCTCAATTGTCACTACTGTTACTATATTTATCCCTTAACCACCGTAGTGCGGTCACAAAGACCGATCCGAAAATGCATTTTCTTAGAACTTGCCCACTCTTTAATATAGGGCGATGTGCGTCTCAGTACCTTCAAGTGGCCCGATCGTCAGTTTACATTCAAGCGCCCTACGTGATTGAAGTATTTGTTTTTTGCAAAGACGCGATTAAAATTTCGGCGCGGTCACAGTGATCGAACTACGGTATTAATGTAACTATTTCAGTTTTCGCTACTTTGTGTTTTGTGTGACTTTTGACTATGAGTGACTACCCTACATCATCAAAAAGGGTTCGTTACGGTGATCCAGACTTTGAAAAGGTTTTATTAAATTGGGCAAATGAAACAGATGACGAAATTAGTGACGATGAAAGTGTCAATGAAGATTACCTCGAAGTAAGTGATCATGATTCAGTTTCGGAGGCACAGGTTGATAGTGAAGATGAAGCTGACCGTATCGAGGAGATGCAGAGTGACAATGAAGAAAATAGCAAAGCACCAGCCAGCAATTCAACAAATTTCTATGGCAAGAATCGCTACAAATGGTCATCAAAAAGTTTTATATGTCGACCAGAACGCAAAAACATAATATTATAGTGCAACTTCCCGGTCTACGTCCATCTGCAAGTTTGGGCATCAAAGCTGATCCAGTTACTTCCAGGAACCTGCTGTTTTTGGAAGATATACTGCAAGTTGTGCTACAGTGGACCAATAGAAAACTACAGCGTATGAGAGTCAAGTATAAAAATGAACAAAGATCTGAACTTCAGGACTTAGACATGACCGAGCTACGCGCCTTTATTGGCTTGTTATTTTATACTGCCATTTTCATTTACAATCATGAAAAAATTGAACGAACCTTTGCCACCGATGGAAGTGGACGCAAAATTTTGGGTTGTGTAATGAGCAAAAATAGATTTTCGACCTTGCTTATTGCTTTGCGCTTTGATAATCCTGAGGATAGAGCCGTGAGACGTCGGGAAGACCTATTAGCAACGATTTCAGAAATTTTTAACCAATTTGTTACTAATTCTCAAAATTTATATTCCCCTGGCGCAACTATGTGTATTGACAAGATGCTGGTTTGGTTAAGAGGAAAATGCAAGTACAAAATGTATATGCCAAATAAACCGTGCAAATATGGCCTGAAGATAATGTGCATAACTGATGCACGAAATCATTATTTCTATAATGGTTACCTTTATTGTGGAAAAGATACTGATGGAATTGGCTTTACAGATCAAGAGAAAAAACAATTGGTTCACGTCAATAGAGTTAGTGGGAAAACTAAAAGAAAGAGGCCCGACATACGTCGCAACGATAAAGAAAAACAAAAGAGAAATACCCCAACCCTTTTTGCCATACAGAAATCGAGCTGTTGGATCAACTTTACATGGTTTTACCCAAAATATGACATTAATTTCTAATGTGCCAAAAAAAATAAGGCCCTTGTGCTTATATCAACAATGCACAATTCAGAATCCATTGCTGAGGAGACGGAAAACCCGAAATAATATCTTTCTACAATCTAATCAAGGGAGGTGTCGACGCACTTGATGAGAAGTGTGCCAAGCATTCAACAAGTCGCCGTACACAAAGATGGCCTGTGCTTATTTTGTTTCGTCTGCTTGATATAAGTGGCATAAATGCTCACGTTCTGCATCAGTCATATAAGGATTGTATAAAGCAGATTTCTTAAAACAACTAGCGGATGATTTAGTTTGACCCCACCTTGAGAAAAGAGCAAAAAACGTTCGACTGAAATGTGAATTGTGCACCACCATACGAAGAGTTTTAGCTATTCTCGAGGAAATTCCTGAAGCGGCAGGAGAATAAAAACTAGAAAAGCAAAAGTCATGCTACACCTGTCCCTCGAACATTAAAACAAAGACTTTTTACTTGTGTGTGTTATACCATAAACCAACTTGCCTGGAATGTGCTTCAAAACTGTGTAAAAATTGTAAACATAATTTGTAAAATGTTTAGGACCTGCAATTTTTACAACCCCCTAATTTTTTTGCCAGTTTATTTTGTTTTTATTAAATAAGTATATTATTCTTCTTTAAGGTTTTAGTTAAGTTTCCTTGCCAAAGCCATTTGTTTCACAAGGAAAGCATATTTTGTTACCTTAATACAAATACGCTAATAATAAGTATAACCATTAATATTTTGATGATTAATAAAATGAGAATATTTTTTACTGTGTAGTTATATTTTTTTCCTTATTCTTGAAGTCTTATTTAACCTATTAAAAACAAAAAAAAAACAAAAACAATCATATTTTGCAATTTTTTCGGAATGGAAAAGTTCGCGGTCACCATGACCGCACTACGGCGAGTGTGCGACAATAAATTGTACTACGGTGGTTAAGGGTTAACAAGGTTATTCATCTTTCATCCCTTAAACAATAAAAATAGGCCTATTTATATTAACTAAGATATTAAAAAGAAATTTGTTATAGATAGATACCATATGTTGGAGAAGAATACAATTGGCTGGTACTTTAAATTTCAGTGGAACTACCTTCAACTTTTTTATTGTAGAGGGACTAACCTATGTATTGTTACATATTTAAAACAAATCAATTTTGAATATATCAAGTTTCAAACATTCTCATCATAGAAAAAACTTCTTTCAAGCCTTATTAGATTTTCTTGATCTATTGGAAGAGTCCAAAGATGGCAAAATGAACTTTCATTTTTTCACATAATAGGATAATACATTTTTATATTTAGAATTTAGTGCATATCACAGTAGGCATACCCACTTCTCAATTGTCCCTACTGCCCCTTTATGATTGTAGTTTGATTAATCTTACTACATTTAACAAGGTTATTCATCTTTCATCCTTTAAACAATAAATGTTGGCCTAACCATATTAATCAAGATATTAAAAATAATTTTACTATAGCGGAATTAAAATTAACATAAATATAGTTCTATCAATTTAATTACCATAAAAAACTTATTATAATAGGTATTTTGGAGAATCTAATTTTAATATGCAAATATCCTGCCACTTGAAAATATTAGTTATTCACATATACAGACACAAACAATAATGTAACAAATAATTACACAGCAAACTGCATCTCTCAGTAGTATATTTTTGGATTTTTAATAATTTGATACCAACAAAATCAATTTTTTGTTTCATGTTGTTATAATATTCAACTACCTTTTTTGTGTTATAAAATAATGCCTGAATTGAGCTAGTTTTGCATTAGTAATGATCACTTTCATATTTTGGTACTGGCTATTTTGCTCGTCTTCAAAAACCGAAGTAACTGTTGTGTTCTTGTACAGCCATCTAAAACAAATTTTGTGCAGGTTTCACAATCTTCATATCGACTTATACAAATTAATTAATAATAAGTTACATATGTACCTCATTTCCTCTCCACCCGAAGAAACTTTGATAGTTATTACTTTGCGATCAGTAGCTTCTAACACCACCTTCTCAAGTTTTAGGCGAAGTCTATCTATCCCTGAAAATCAATAAAATATTTCAGAACCAGCTTAGACATACTGGAAGAGCACTTTCAGTTATAATTCTGATTTTTTAAATTCAAGTGGTTAATCCCTAACCTTAACAACTCCAGTAATTTTTTCATGTATTTGGTGTAACGAAGCCTACTACCAATAAATAAAATAGAAACAATTGTTTATATCGCACTGTAATAAAATGGGTTTTCACCTACAACTTTGTAAATTTTGGCAATGTTACTAATGAAACCTTACACCAGAAAAATTCTATGGTCCCCTTAGAAGCCTAACAACCTAAAAAATCAATTGCATATTCAAGGTCTTTTTAAAAGTGTCTTGCATTGGCATTAGGAATAAGAAATTATATACAAAATATATAAAAACTACACATTTTGGTAGTTCAGTCTGTACAGTAAGTTATAATTTATGCCTTCCCATGCATAAAGTATAAATGAGGAACTCGCTGTATATAATAATAAATATGCACCAAGCAAATCATATAACAATTTTTGATAATCTTAGTACAAAATCATCAGCTATGAATGAGTGCAACCAAGAAAGTAATTTTTGTTCAGCTTCCGGTTCCATTTTTCTTCAGAAAATTATAACAATAACTGAGAAGATTTAATTTTACAATTTTGAATCAATTTTTTTAATTTACTACAGTAGCAGTTCTATGTGTTGATTATTTTGTGGATATAGCTAGTTTAGGTTACCTTATCGACATAATTATAAATCTTAAATTTATGTAGATAATAAAAAAAATTATTTCTAAATAACAGACTGTGCCACTTTTGTAGTATATCTATCTAGCTAAAAAAATTGTTATCTATGTATAACACTACTTTCTTATCTGCTGGTTCTTTTATATCATAGCATAAACATTAATGTTTACCAAGATGTGTGGCAGCTGACACCACCACAGCATTTTCTGCTGGAATAGCGTCAGGAGCTAAATCGTATTTATTTCCAACTGTGATAATTTTCTCTAAAAGCTGCTGAGAGCCCGTTCTATCAGCTAAACTTTCCAGTGTCGATAGCACATGGTTTCTTTGGTGTATTAAATCTTCGCTGGATAAGTCCTCCACGTGAACAATAACATCCTACAAATAAAAAATGTCCTTAGTTATCCCACATAAAGTAATCACTAATTACAGCTAACATTGCGTCTTCTAATGTGACAACAAAGCATTCAATTAATGTAGTTGGTATATCAGAAATAAAGCCGACAGTATCAACATACAGAACTTCTAGAGTGGATGGCAAAAGCCCGGCATGCATGGTGACATCGAGTGTTGCAAAAAGGTGATTCTTAGGCTGCAAATTTTGATCCCCAGTTAAAGCTTTTATCAAAGAAGTTTTGCCAGAATTTGTATATCCAACAATAGCAATAACTGGATAATCCATTTGCTTTCTTCTATTTCTAAGTAGTTGTCTCTGCGATTGCAACTTTTTAATAGCAGACTTTAATTTTTGTTCTCTATTTTGTAACATTAATTTCCTAGTTTCGTAGACTTCACTCGTTACTAAACTGAAATCTTCTTTTCTTATTCGAGATCTTAAATATGGCAATTCTGCTAAGGAGACTTGAAGTCGAGCATGCGTGCTTATAGCATGCAATCTCAAAATTTGCATTACAATTCTATATCTATCCAAAATGGGCACACCAAATTCTGCTTCCAGCTCCTTCAGTTGTACATTTTTCAGCCTACCAACGTTGATAAAAACCGCCGTTATATTCGGATTTCCACGTATTTGCTCCCTTAATTTCTCAAGCGTTCCTGATCCAAATACAGTCTTCTTAAGTAAACTTGTAAGCGGTACAGCAATTGTGTCATGAACCTTCCAAGGTGCTAAAGTTCGAATTAAAGCTACAGCTTCTTGAAGTTGTTTTTGGGGATTAGTATCTCTTACTTTTTGTGGACCCCATTTTATGTATGGATGAATAATAAAGCAATTGTGAAAAGATGAATGACCAAAGTATCTATTGGCAAATGCTTCATATTCCCTGAAACATTAATACCTTGACATGTCGATTAAAATATTATTTTTTAACATACTTATCAGTTTCTACTAGCTCCTCCTCATCTAAGTGTGCCACATTTTCATCTACATCTTTTGTATTTAAAGTACGAGCAGCACTGAATATCAGTCGAGTTTTCAAGTAATTACGAAAACCATCCTTTAAAATTCGATTTATAAAATTTATCATTACTGGTATTTAAAAATTGCGCCTGTAGAAATTTGAGGCCAAAATCGTATTTACACAACATAACCTAAAAATTACTGTAGTGTGTGAAAACTTAATAATGCTAATCATTCGGTATACCAACGAGATTTTCACTTAATTTTTGAAACGTATGCGATATGTAAGTATAAAACTATTTATCTTATTGCAATAGTGCAACTAAAAATGGAAAAAAATTACCGGGTGTTTTACAAAACGTCACAATGTATTTGCAATAAAAGTTATCCGCTTACCTAATATGGTGAATTGCATGGAACGTTACACAATTTTCTATTAGGAAAAAGCCTCTCAAATCCATATTATAGGTATTAATTGTGTAAGTAGTGGTGTTTGAACGAAAATAGGAGCTTTTGTTTAGATTATTTTTTTGTTCCTATTAAATACCTAGAAGTAAAATTAATTGTGCAAACTGCGTGAAAGTAAAAAGAATATAATGCGCTGACGAAACTGCTTGAATTCATTTGAGTAATATTACCTAGTTGTAACAAAATCGCGGGTGTTAATTCCTTATCAAAATATTAGGGTATTCCCCCTAAAGTAAACAAAGAGATACTGCATACTAATTTCCTTTGGTAGCATAATAAATTCCTCTGTACAAGTTTGTTTTATATAGATACCATAAAAATAAACAATTTCCCGTTTTAAGCTGCGTATGTACTATTTCAATAAAATAAGTATGTGTATTAAATCCAGACTTGATGATATGTAAGAAGTTGAAATAATGGTCATTTTATTCGGAATATTTTAAATTTATTGTGTAATTCGATACCCCACGCTTTATCAGTTGTGCTATTTAACGTAAAAGAAAAACTATTTTAGATAGTTGTTTTTTTTCCCAATTTTGAAACTGCATTTTTATATGGTATCTTAAATGAAAATAAATAGTCTTAATGGAACTTTAATGATTCGAATTTAACATCACTATGATTTTTTAAGATACAGTTTTAATATTGACTTACTCAAAAATCGTTAACGATTGTAACACAAAATTTAAATTGTTTATCACACCAAAACATCGATTTAAAATAGTATCTCATCATCTAATTTTATGACGTTTAGAAAAGATTAAAAACGTTCTTTATTAATTGCCAAAATTTGGGGCGTTAGGAATTTTTCTATTATATATAAAAAATGAAGTCGTAAATTTAAACTTTAAACGACTTAACTGTTAACGTTTTCGTGTGTGCACCTTTTCTGTGTTTCTATTGAACATATTAAGGGTTACTATAAGCAAGACGGAAAGAATAAAACTTTAGTATTTTTTGAATTCTACACGATTTTAAATTTTGAAGCATCCGCCCAACATATCTGTCCTTATCTAACCCATCTATACTAAACTACCGTAACTCTTTCATTCTTGAATTCCTCATTGTATAGTTTCATACACATTTATTACTTTAATGGGTATACAGTGTGTGCCAAAACGTACCAGCAATATTTCAAGGATGAATTCCAGAACTTATTTAGAGTCGAAAAGTTCATACAAACATATGTCCTAAACGTAACCGTTAACGAGTTATTGTTTATTTCATTATTTAAGTGGCTAAAATTTTAGTTCAACGTATTTCTGAAATACTGATCTAGTGGCCATGTCTTCTGTTTGGTAACATTTGAACAAATTATTGTTTGTAACTTGTCAGTTTATTACTGTGATCCTGAAGGTAGTGTCTTCTTCTTTGTATCCTTATTCCCATCGTAATTCACAAGTGATTTACAATGCTAATGTTATTTTCAATGAAGAACATGGAGATTTCATTATATGTATTTACGGTCTGTGTGATGGAAATGCTTTAGCAGCACAACAAGAATATCGTAGAAGATATCCCAATAGAAGACTGCCTATGCGTGCAGTTTTCTTTATTTCACATGTCAGCTGAGAGAAAATGGCACTTTCAATGCAAGACATGCAGTCGGCCAGGGAGTTGCCCGTAGACTCATAAAGGATGAAGAACAAGTTCTTGATTTATTACAAAAAGATCCGTCTTTAAGTGTGCGAATAGTTGCATTACGTACTGGAATATGTAGAAACCAGATTAGGAGAATAATAAAAAGTGCTCGCTTACATCCATGTCATCATCAAAGAGTTCAAGGTCTAGGTAATGATTTTGAAGCTCGTTTAGGATTTTGTAATTGAGTACAAAATAATCAAAACCTACCGCATATTTTATGGACCGATGAAGCTTCTTTCACACGAGATGGTGTCGATAATTATCATAATTTTCATGAATAGACTGCAGAAAATCCTAATTTAAGAAGAAGCTCGCATTTTCAACATAGATTTAGTGTTAATATAATAACTGGTATTCTTAATGACCGTCTGATTGGACTATTTGAACTGCCACAACGTTTGAATGGTGTGAATTACGAATATTTTCTAGTAGTATACCCTTATTTCTGGAAGATGTGCCATTAAATAGTAGACGTGCAATGTGGTATCAACACAATGGGGCACCAGCACATCAGTGTCTTCGTGTTAGAGCTTGGCTTAATGCACATTTCCGGGCCGCGTTCGCCGGTCCTGACTCCATTAGATTTTTATCTTTGGGGTCACATGAAACATATTGTTTATGCAACTGAAGTGCACACGGTAGAAAAATTACGCCAAAGAATACAGCAGGCTGCCAATATTATTAGGAATAACCCAGCAACCATATTAAGAACGCAGCGATCTCTTCTGCAACATGCAGCTTTGTGTATCGAACACAATGGAGATAATTTTGAACATTTCTTCTAAATAAAATAATAAAAATGTATTAAAAAGAGATTTATTTTATAAAATTCGTTGAACTAAAATTTTAGCCAATTATGAAATAAACAATAACCCCTTAATGGTTACGTTTAGGACATATGTTTATATGGACTTTTCTTTGAAATATTGCCGGTACGTTTTGGGACACCCTCTATATACACCCTATACAGGGTGGTTTAGATTTATTTCGAGAAACTTCACCAACGTATTCTACTAACTAAAATAAAGAAAAAAGTTTATATAAATAAGTGTCCTTGAACGCTTTCTAAGGAAGATACGGCGTTTTACAGTTTTATCAAACAATTCAAACAGAATTTATAATTTAATTATTAGTTAATAGTTTAATCATTATTACATTAATTAGACAACAAATGAGGCAATTATGTAGGTAGATGTTGAAATTAAAATTCACCAACATCAATACACTTTCAGCAACGCCGAATTAATGCATTAATCGCGTTGGATATTTGCAGTAGATTTTGTCTCATTTCATTACAAGCTCCTTCAGTTCTTAAAACGAACTCTTGTATTGACTGACGTTGCATACAATTTATCTTTTAATGTTCTCCAGACGTAAACATCTAGTGGATTAAGATCTGGCGATCTTTGGGGCCAGGTCATTAACGGCCAATCCAACGTTGAGAATAATTACCTAATTGTATTCAATCATCTCGAATTTCAAATCTAAAATGTGCCAGAGCGCCGTCAAGTTGAATTCAGCTATCGTTTCTAAAGTGAGGAGGCACATCTTCAAGCAAATCCTTCAGGTTATTGGTAAGGAATTCGTGGAATAATGTGGGGTAATTTTTTGCATAGTCTGCTTTGATGGTTTGTTTGTAAATATCGCCATCGTAGGAACTTTAAGACGTGATATGATCGTTCTGAAGCATTTAAGGACAAAGGTTTATATAAACTGTTTTTTTAATTTTAATTAGTGGAACAAGTTGGTGAAGTTTCCCGAAATAAATCTGAACCACCCTGTATATTAGTAAACAGCTAAAACGTACAGTTTGAGAATGTTTAAATTAATTGTTGTTTGTCTGTCAAACATTATCAGTTTTTTTATATATGTATATTAATTTTCTAAATATAATTTTTTTTTGTAAATTCATAATTTTGTGTTGTTGGTAGGGATTTGATAGTACAAGCAGAGGCGTTTGAGCACAATTTGTGTAATTTTTCAGAAAAACAACAAATGGAAAATGCATTTACCGTATATTTTGTTTATTTTATGGGTAATGAATGATCCAGTATTGGTAAAAAAAATAAGAGGCTATTTGAAAAAAGTGATGCTGCAATTTTTAGAATTTTGTGAAAAGTAAAACCTACGATTTCCTCTTCCTGCTGATACCCTGGCTACCAACACAGTGAATTTTGAGGTAATACAGACACTTCCCCGATTTTGAGCAAAATGATTTTTTGCGCGTTACGCAAAAGCTTAAAATTGTAATATGTATTGATATATAGAAAATTAAATCAAGATAATTAGATTTTTCGATGAGTTTTAGTTTGATCTACTACCCCTATTTAAAAGTATAACTCGTTTAACATAGGAAATGTTTTTCGGATACACAGAGTGTCAATTTGAAAACGTACATGTTACATCTATGGAAGTATTGATAATTTCTATAGACCGTTTCTACAACAGGGAGGGGGAGTCGTCATGAGGTTACCTTCTCCATTGAACCCCTTAAGCTCTAGATACTCCAATAAAATAAGATCGTATGGTAGTACCCACCTTGTGATACCTCATTGAAAATGCTATTCAATAGTGGCAAACATTTCTATTTACTACAGCTTTTGAATGAGGTATCACAAGGTGAGTGTTATTATTTGACATTTTTTTGTTGGGATAGTTAGAACCTAAGGGGTTGAATAAGGAAGATTAGTTTATGAGTCATGATGATTCCCCCTCCATGTTATAGAAATGGGTTCTAGATATTTTCAATACATCTTTTACTTCCAAAGATATTGTACGTTGTCAAATTGACACCCTGTAGATTAATTATTTTTAGCTGCATTTCCCAAATTCATACCCTTCTGAAAGAAAACTTTAAATGTACGTAAATTTTATCTATTTTTATTAATAAATCGCCATTCTGCAATACCCTTATTTCATCTATGGGTTCAATATATTTCCATTCATCTTCGTTGTTCGTTTTAAAAATTCTCAATTATAAACTGTTTTAGATAACTGTCTTTTCCTGCATCATTTTCAATATGATTCTGCGAATTCTGGCTGTTTTCTCTTCTTGGATTACGCAATATGAGATTGCCTTCGCATAACAATCACGTTTTATTCTTGAATTCCTCTTAGTACGCCTTTGGCAAGAGTTGCAAAATTTCGAAATAGATAAGTGCAGAAGTCCGTTTGAAATAATTTAAGACCGAGAATAATTTGTTAAAAAAGTAGCATGCGAAATACAACTCGTGAATCGAATTACAAGGCGTCCGGATGTAATTTTATCATACGACCACCCACATTCTTAGTGAGGAAGTTCACCGTTGGTCGGAAATGATAAGAGTTTTATTGTAGATACAATTTGTCTTTGACTGATATTTAGCTGAGCGTTAGCTGTAAGGATAGTATCGAACTAAGTAAGATAATGACAATTCCATTATATAAATAAGTAATTGTACTAAAGAAAATAGGCGATAAAAAGTCAGTGCCCTCTGACGAGTGGTTTTGGATAATCCTGAGATAATCTGGACCGTCGAGCGGATTTATGTGCACAACTTTAAAATGACCGTCTGCATCACAAGTGCAAGCCATATGTTTTCTAAAAACGCAGTTAGTCCCAATCTCTTTGTAGGAATGCATTCCCGTGATAAATCCAGTCCCACGGTTCCCAAAAGTCTCCTATTTCAAAGGTTCTGCCCTAGTCTTGTGACCATCCCATACAAAAGTCGAACTAATCGGATAATGCACTAATTACTCGTTGCTGAAACAATGAAAATAGGGTCGAGTCATGAGGGTGTAGCATAACCGAGAGAGGCAGGGACTCGTTTGGTCTGGCAAGTCTTGCTGCTGAGTATTTTACTGTACGTCTTTACTCGTGTACAAGATTAGTCAAGCGGACGACTGTGCTGGCTGTTGTGAGACGCTCCTTTCGGGATAATGCACCTTCAATAACTTCTCCTCTCGATTATCCCGATTTTTCCCAGTTTTCGTTGTCGGGAAATGTGTCAGTGTGGATCGCGTCATGTTTCGCCAAATTGAATCAGCATGCAGTGTTTAGCGGTGCTGTGATTAAACGGACTAGAAGGATTTCCATTGAACTTGCACGTGTTGGTAGCAGGTAAACACAGAGGTAAACAGCCTCTCTCTCTATTCTGTGATCCTACTAAAACGAACTTCCTTAATACATATACTGTGCACCAAA
The DNA here is from genome assembly GCA_014611495.1 of Limonius californicus. NCBI lineage: Eukaryota > Metazoa > Arthropoda > Insecta > Coleoptera > Elateridae > Limonius > Limonius californicus. Next base: position 27,242 of record JABXWE010013804.1, read on the forward strand.
ATAGAACTCGGCTAAAGCCAATTTGTTTTTGCAACCATCAAACGCTAATACTCCAACTACATTATTCTTAAAAAAAACCTCTTCGTTTGTTTCTTTTTATATATATATTTTTTTTAATTTGTCTACTTTAATTCTAGTTTTTTAAACTCTTAGACAGTAGATATTGCATATAATATACAAACTCAACAATCAAATTTATTTCTTATGGTTTTGGATCTATAGGCCAAAAAATAAAAAGCAATTTTAAATCCACATTGAAAATTGCTGTTGCGATTTAGCGCTCATCAAACTAGTTGCAGCTCAACTGCTTTTCTTCGACTAAATTGATATGATGTCATCATGACATAATTGTAGACCACAAAATAAAACTATGCCATTTTTTGTTATGGTTTTTCACGCACAAATCGTTTATGTAGTTCACACTTTCGTAGACTATGTCTTTGATAACTCCAAAATGAGATAAGAACAGAAATGTTCCTTCAACGCTGTATACGTAATTGTTTAGAATAAGATATTTTTGTATTAACATATGAATTATTGTTCTATTTGTAAGTTGATTCAAAGAAATTTAAAGCTTTTTCCGTTTGTACTGAATTTCAGTACATCCAAAAACCATCCACCGACTTTTACGTTTCCCCTACCACAAACATTTCTTAAAAACTGGAATTGTAGATTTACAAGCTCCTGTAAAAATGAAGAATCCAAAACGAAAGTGTTATAATTTGCTTTTTAGTTATTTGACGTCGTAATCGGTTATAACTGCTATCTTCAAACCATAATGGTTAGCTACACAAAAATCCAATTTATATAAATTTTGGCATCTTCCGTTTTCGATTGCAAATGCCTGATTTTGATTTTTTTGTGAAAAATTGTTTTTTTATGAATTCAGATGCCAAACGGCTCTAAATTATTTAAAAATTTTCATACATTAGATTTTTTTGTAGCTAACCATTATGGTCTGAAGGTATAACCAATTACGACGTCATACAACTATAATACAAATTTAAAAATTTCTGTTTTCGATTGCAATTGCGTAATTTTGGGTTTCTTCTGAAAAATGGTTTTATATTAAAGTAATTCAGATGCCAATTGATTGGGCATTAGTTACCTATTTAAAAATTTATGTAAATTAGGTTTTTGTGTAGCTAACCATTATAGCGTAAAGATGGCAAGCGCAACCGATTAAGACCGATTAAAATGCTAATTATAAATCTTTCGATTGCAATTGCGTGATTTTGGGTTTCTTCTGAAAAATGGTTTTAAATAAAAACAATTCAGGTGCCAATGAATTAGGCTGCTAATTAATTAAAAATTTACAGAAATACGTTTTTGGTTAGCTTACCATTCTGGCCTGAAGATAGCAGATAACCGATTAAGAATCATACAACTAAAACGTAAATTATAAATCTTTCGTTTTCGATTGCAGTTGCCTGGTTTTGGGTTTTCTCTGAAAAATGGTTTTATATTAAAGTAATTTAGATGCCAGTTAATTGGGCTGTTTGAAAATTAAAAATTGATATAAATTACGTTTTTGTGTAGCTAACCAGTACAGCGTAAAGATAGCAAGCGCAACCGATTAAGACCGATTAAAATGCAAATTATAAATCTTTCGATTGCAATTACGTGATTTTGGTTTTCTTCTGAAAAATGGTTTTAAATAAAAACAATTCAGGTGCCAACTAATTAGGCTGCTAATTAATTAAAAATTTATAGAAATACGTTTTTGGTTAGCTTACCATTCTGGCCTGAAGATAGCAGGCATAACCGATTAAGAATCATACAACTAAAACGTAAATTATAAATCTTTCGTTTTCGATTGCAGTTGCCTGATTTTGGTTTTCTTCTGAAAAATGGTTTTATATTAAAGTAATTCAGATGCCAGTTAATTGGGCGGTTAGAAAATTAGTAATTGATATAAATTAGGTTTTTGTGTAGCTAACCATTATAGCGTAAAGATGGCAAGCGCAACCGATTAAGACCGATTAAAATGCAAATTATAAATCTTTCGATTGCAATTGCGTTATTTTGGTTTTTTTCTGAAAAATGGTTTTTATTAAAGTAATTCAGATGCCAATTAATTGGACTGTTAATTGATTAAAAATTTATATAAATTAGATGTTTATGTAGCCAACCATTATGGCCTGAAGATAGCAGGCATGGCCGATTAAGGCAGCATACAACTAAAATGCAAATTATAAAACTTCCGGTTTCGATTGCAATTGCGTGAATTTGGTTTTCTTCTGAAAAATAGCTTTATATTAAAATAATGCAGATGCCAATTAATGTGGCTATTTATTAATTAACAATTTATATGAATTAGATTTTTGTGTAGTTAACCATTATGGCTTGAAGGTAGCAGGCATGGCCGATTAAGACAGCATACAACTAAAATGCAAATTATGAAACTTCCGGTTTCGATTGCAATTGCGTGAATTTGGTTTTCTTCTGAAAAATAGCTTTATATTAAAATAATGCAGATGCCAATTAATGTGGCTATTTATTAATTAACAATTTATATGAATTAGATTTTTGTGTAGTTAACCATTATGGCTTGAAGGTAGCAGGCATGGCCGATTAAGACAGCATACAACTAAAATGCAAATTATGAAACTTCCGGTTTCGATTGCAATTGCGTGAATTTGGTTTTCTTCTGAAAAATAGCTTTATATTAAAATAATGCAGATGCCAATTAATGTGGCTATTTATTAATTAACAATTTATATGAATTAGATTTTTGTGTAGTTAACCATTATGGCTTGAAGGTAGCAGGCATGGCCGATTAAGACAGCATACAACTAAAATGCAAATTATGAAACTTCCGGTTTCGATTGCAATTGCGTGAATTTGGTTTTCTTCTGAAAAATAGCTTTATATTAAAATAATGCAGATGCCAATTAATGTGGCTATTTATTAATTAACAATTTATATGAATTAGATTTTTGTGTAGTTAACCATTATGGCTTGAAGGTAGCAGGCATGGCCGATTAAGACAGCATACAACTAAAATGCAAATTATGAAACTTCCGGTTTCGATTGCAATTGCGTGAATTTGGTTTTCTTCTGAAAAATAGCTTTATATTAAAATAATGCAGATGCCAATTAATGTGGCTATTTATTAATTAACAATTTATATGAATTAGATTTTTGTGTAGTTAACCATTATGGCT
>JABXWE010013805.1:0-14527 GCA_014611495.1 Limonius californicus
TCGAAAGTTGTGAAGGCGTGGAAAGCATGGAATTTATGAAATACTGAAGTTAGTAAAACATCGCAGTGTCAAGTGTATCGAGCCAAAAGTATCGTAGTATCAGTATCACATTGCATGCGAAGGATAAATACCTTTCATTTTGGTGGTTAACATAATATGTATCCAAAGAGTTATTTAGTAAAAATGAAATAATCCATTCAGTTAAAATAATTCAAGTTCGCTGCGGGCACCAATTAAGCATCTTATGAATGGGTTAATTTCCAGTTTTTCAAATGTTCGTAGTAATTGAAGAACGAAATCTTATTGTATTGATACAGATATAGTAACGGTAGCTGATTTATATAGTTTGATACTTTTAATACTCTGATACTTACAGTATGTTTATACTTTAAGTACTTCGATACTTTAATGCTTTGATATCTCGATATTTTCGATACTTTAAACTTTCCAATACTTCAATGTTTCTGCGAAATACCAATACCAACATACATGACTTTTTCTTTTGTTCATAAACTGTGCGTTTGCATTGCACGCGTAGAAGACCTATAGCTTGACGTGTGTTCCAAATCAGAAAAAGTGACACTTCTACTATCAGGAAGATCTTTTACTAGCAGAATACCTCACTTATTCCCTGCTGCTATGCGATAACGAATAGCCGTTTAAAATTCGGCGTTTCAAAGTTAGAATTTGAATCCCAGACGTCTAACACAGACGCTTAACATGCTGACCTTTAACGCGTCGTCGCCATTCTCTTCCTGTAAATGAGTTTGTTAGTTAGTTTAGGAGTTGAGTGTTTTATTGTTTATTTGAGTTAAATAGTTTTGTTTAATAGCTACGGTTAATAGTTAAGTTGCTCTGCTTCAAAATTCTGATTTAGTAATTAGTTTTTCAATTTTGTTTCGTAATTGGGATTTAGTATGCGTAATTAATGTAATTAATCTCAATTAATTAATTGGATGAGAGAATGGGCTGCAGCAACAGAATTATTTTGCATCCAATATATAGTTGTGCTTGCGTAATCTAGCTGCGAAGTAGCAGTCAATACTGGAGCGCACAAAAACAGAAAACAGAAGAAAAGGACCTGGAACACCCTAACCAACGAATTTAATGGAATAGTACAAAATAACACATTAACGAATGAAACGAAATTAGATTGTTTATACTGTATCTGTATTATAATGTTCCAGCAGACAGCTAAATAATCCTGGGAAAATTTGAAAGGTTGTAGACAAACGTTGGGAGAGAAAACAAAAATGAGTGGTTCTTGCTGGAGGCACCACCTACGTTTTATGGAACAATACTCTCAACTAATGACGAAGATGTTATCGCGAACATATTAAATGTTGTGAATATAGCAATGTCTGTAAATTATGACCGTAAGCTACGAGGGTAGTGTAAATAATAACATTAATTCAGCAAATAATTGTTTCTCAAATATAGAAACTAAGTGGTACACTGTACAAATATTGAGAATATATGAAAAGATTGCATATTCATGGAAATAAATGACATTTATGAATATTCCCTTGTTGCATCAAAGTACAATAGTCACACGCTATGAATACTTCCATTTTTTAAATTACTTTTAATATTAAGAGCTACATCGTATCTTCCTCTGAGAGACAGTAAGAAATGAAGACGCAAGAGAAATTTGTGAGCTGTAAAAGATGTGTAAGAACTAGAGAGCTGGATATCGAGGCGACAATTAAACAACTCAGTATAGTCAGAAGAGGAAGAAAATCACGCACCTCTACATTTTGAATGTAAAGGACACCCACTTAACATACATCAGCTGTAATTTTTGGGCATTTTTTTACGCATGTTGACTTAAGTGGTTTTGCTTACGGAAATGCAGTATAGTAATCAAAAATGCACAGAACGCCTCGCAGACCGGTCGGAGCAATGAGCAAAATACATATTATAGTTCGTTTATCATTCTATTAGCTCACGCAAATTAAACACCGTATTTAACGTATAAAATGTTTTTTAAAGTTGAATACTTTTGATTAAGCATACGCTTGCTCACGCTAATAGTCTTTGGGAGCCGTAATTCGTTGACGCCTTCAAAATTGCAGACGTTGCGTAGACGAAAATAGAAACTATATTTTAGTTCTTCAAAATTAAATTTAAGCAAAATTCTTGAAGAAGGGCTTGTTAAATGCTTTCGGTAATCTTTCAGTTGATATAGTATTATGTCTAACTCGATTTTCCAAATTTTAAATGATATATTCTTTATTTTCTACAACTAGAACGGCTTTAATTTCTAAACAAGAAATTAAATTTCGACGTCCCTCCATTACCTGTTACCGTTATGAAAAAAAGGAAGCAAGCAGATATCTGCCTTATTTTTGAATCTACTGTACTAGAACTTACAAGCAGCATTACGGCTAAACTTAAGCCGAATATGACTAATAATAAATTCGAATCGTTTCTGGTATAATCAGAAGTGATACGAACTTGTGATTTTAATGGCCTCGCTAAGTTTTCTAGACCATATTTTAAATGTACATAAAAATAGCTTGACAATGACATACAACGTGTACATCCGGTAAAAACAAAACTGTAAAAGATCACATCAATGTAAAACTTCATGCATTCATGGAAAGTCATACAGGCAACCTTGCCAATAATCATTAAGAACGATTTTGTTGAAAATGTTAGAACGCGCCGCTTCTTTCATTCTCACCAATTGTTAGTTACACTATGATTGCAAAGCATAACGGCTATTAAAATCCTGAACGTGTCGGATGAATGGTTATTCAATTATGGGGCATTTTTGATTTTCATAAGAAATGGCTTCACATTCAATGCAGAAGGGGCAGGTGCATTTTCATTCAACAAGAACCAACTACTTTCTTCTTGAAATTGCCATGGCACTTGAGACATATGCAGCAAATAATCTTTTCATCACTTCATTTTACTGTCTTTCAGGCACTAATTGTTTATGGATTACACGCTGTTTGTTGGAAAAGGTAATCGACTGCGTTAATCCGGGAACTAATCTGCCAGATCAAGTTTTCGCCAATACAGTACACTCCAATATCCCCTATTTCAGAAATTGACATGAACAGAAGATACTTGTTTTTGTTGTATTTGTTTCCATAGCGACGGAAATTAATACAGGATAATTTGAAAAGTAGGAAAGTGGGCTTTATTTATCCTGAATTAAGTTCCGTCGTTATGGAAACAAATAGTAGTTAGTAAATTGAGTTGCCTACATTTAGGCGCTTTTTAAAGAATCTTTAAGGAGCTCTATCCCTGAAAGGAAACACTTCTGACCATACATTTATTAACATAAAATGTTTGTTTTCATGTCTACTTTAAGCCCTAGAAGTTTATCCCTGCAATTCATTAACATCCTGTATATTCTTAAAAGTATACAGGACACGAATTCAGTCAAATATCCTATACCTTATTGTTAGATAGCAGTGCATAAGTTGATATAGCATTTCAGAACGACTAATTGGAGCAAAAGAATGTTTTAATATATACATAAACAAACAATTAAAGCATCAAAACTGCAGGTTTGCCTACTAAGCACAATTGGAAGAACAATTATATGAGAGTACGATTGAATGCCGACGATGGTTCAAGTATAGAAAACTTTCAAAAGACCCTTTATCACCACGATATTTGGAACACCTAAATACGTATTTCGACAAGTACGTTGCCATCTGCAGTAAGAACTGGTGAACTTCGACTATCTAAATTTAAAACAACTTCGCGTACCTTTGTACCTCCATTGTTAACTTGGCAAAGAACTTACCTCTAGAGAATGCCCTTAGGCAAAGTTACTTTAGTAGGCAGCCTAAGTTCATTACTTCCTACTGAAGATGGCAACGTAGTGCCTAAATTCCAAATACTTAGAAGTTCTAAACATTGTGGAGATAAGGGATTTTTCGACGTTTTCCAGATATATATAAACTGAAGATAACTCCGAAACATATATAGTAATAGTTTGTTCTGCGTGAACAAATACACGATAACCGAACCAAAAACAATTGCCAAAACGTCAGAAAAGTGCAACAAAAATACTAATTGTATAGGATAAAGGCAGACAAATGCTAATTCTAAGGTGATGTGCAATATTGAACAAATCATGGTGAAATTAGTGCAGAAAAAAACTCGTATTTGTATAACAAGAAACGATTTCTAAAACAAAAGGGAGAAGATACTCCAAATCTAAACTGAATTAGTAAGTATATCACTATTCCAGATAGAAAATTTTCTGTTTGGACTAACAAAACTTTTAGTTTAAGTTACTTCGTAAAATAGCTTTTCATAAATGCTAATATATTTATGTATCTTTTGAAGCATCTATAACGTCCATTATTTAAACTGCATTCATTGAGGCAATAAGACATTCTGAATGCTTCTGCAGAATGTTTAGAACACTTCAAAAGTGAGGATAGAACATTACGCGTATTTGTCAACCGGTTTTTCCGCTTCTGTCAGGCAATACTGATATTCAGCGGGTTCCTACCGGTTCGGCAGAACAGGTTGTTAAAATAATCTTAGGTTGGCGAACCGGTTGTTAACCGGTGGTCTGGTCATTCCCGCACAGAGGCATATAAAATTACAGAAGTAAATATTTCACAAAGGTATGTAATATTTATTTGGAATAAGCAAAATCTCATTATCTCGCTACAAGAATTTGTGCCAGTAATCAAAATAAAGTAAAATGTCAGCTAATATTATTTACTAAGATCATTTCTAAAAGTAATGTTCTGATTCGTATGTACGTATCAAAATACTACGAAACGCTCCCATGGGCAATTGGCCAGTACTAGATTTAACTAACCATCGTACCGTCACATATTTATTTAATCTGGTCTGGCATAATTTTCAGAATCCGCTTATTACCTACAGTTAGTAGTTTGTTCCTACAAAAGATGAAGTACGAAACAGGATGATTAAATTTCCATTAGTTTGAAGAAATGATTCGGTTTGATACCAGTGGGGATGTACACTTTTCAACAGAATGGAAAACTGCAATTTCTAACCCACATGGTTCGTAGCCCGAAGGAACAATACATGGTACAAAATGATATTCGATTGGAGATCATCGAAATAATTTGAATTTAAATTGCTAGAAGATTGTAGACCAGATGGATGGACGATATCAGAAAGGTAGCTGAAACAAGAAGGCAGGATAGAGCACAAAACAGAGAAGCATGGAAGAGATATACGAAGGCCTCTATCCGTATATGGGTAAAAAATGGCGAGAAGATGAATAGTTAAAACTCAAACAGCTGATGTTTGTATACTAATCTTCGATAAAGGTACATTACAATAGTTTATAAATATATAGTTAGGTATTGGAAACAAGTTTAATTGGTGTGGCACGTCCTTATAAAGTTCTATCCAAATTGCGGTTCTAAACATAACCTTTATTTAGAAGGAATATTGTAAGGTATTCGTTAGGTAATTTCCTCGTCGCTATTTCCATTTTTATCAAAAATTACTCCTAAGTATTTACATCTCGCTACTCCTTGTATATATTCGTTTTCTAGTGGCAAATGGTTTAGTTCATTGGTACCAACCAATAGTTATTCAGATTTTTTCAAATTGATTGTTAGTCCTGTGTTGTGGTATTCTTCCTTTAATTGCCTTACCATATAGCTGGTCTTCTGCAATCATCACTTGATCGTCGGCGAAGTATAAACTGAAAAGCATGTCATATCCCACTCGTAGACCCACATTCTTGCATTTTTTTGTCTTTGCTTGTAGGTCTGTCTCTAAATTCGGTATGGTGACAGAATTATATTAGAAAATAAACCAAGAACAGACTCTACAAAAGCATTGTGCAAAGCATAACCATTTATGGCGCAAAAGTATGAGACCTGAGCGGGGAGAATAGAAGTAAATTGCTAACTACCGAGATGGACTTTCTAAGGAGGGACTGCAGAATATCACGTATTGAGCGAGTAAGAAACGAGACCATCAGGAGAAACGTTGGGATAGAAACAAACATCGCAGAGGAAGTCGAAAAAAGACAGTTAACATGGTTTGGGCATACAAAGAGGATGGACAAATAGGTGGCCTAGAAGGATACTGCAATGGATTCCGGCGGAAAGGAGAAAGATAGGACGGCCCAAGAAAGAGTTAGAGAAATGATGTAGACGAAGCCATAAGTAAGAGAAGCCTAGAGGAAGAAACGTGTTATGATAGAAAATATTGGAAACTGGGGATGGAGAGGCGGCAACAGCCGTAGAAAAAAATGCGTTATATATATTGTAAGGTATTCGTTTAAACAAACTATTTAAATTTAATTATTTAAGAGCTTTAAAATGCTTGTATGAAATGCCTTAAGGTTTACCAGGTGCAGGAGATTTCTAGGACGACCGTAATCTTTGCGAATGTCATGTTAAGCATTCACGAATATGTATTATATGTTGTAAATTAAAAATATAGCCGTACAACTCAAGTAGTTTGTTGTACTGTATTTGTTAACTAACCAAGAATATTCGGAATAATTTCTAACAAAATCAATGAACAAGTTCTGGAAAATATATTCCTAAACTGAGGAGCTCGCCATCTGTTAAGCGTGGAATTCACATTATGAAAATCCATTATAAACTTTGCAGTTTTGTTTTTGTTTCAAACTCGCGGCAAACTTTTAAATCTCATCGTCGTAGCAAAACTGCATCGATAACTAAAAATTATATTTTAAAATTTTAAATCGGCTTATTATACTTTAAAGTCTAGAGTTTTTGTAGTTTTAAATTTACCATACCTTTCTATGTTGCAAACTTAAGGATTTATATGACCTAAATGTCTATCCAGGTGTAATTAAGCGGGGTGACCAGCAATTTACTTGTTCACGCAAACCGTTCGAATTTCATCCCCATCAGCCGAGAGAAATGGGGGCGTTTTGTAGGCGATTAAATTGTGTGACCCCAGAAAGTGATTTATTGCGCTTTTCCGATTTTTCGCTCGCCCCTAATGAGGTCCCTACTAAGAAGCTGTTTACGATCCTACAACAAAAGGGAACACCGGTCAATTTCTTGTTTTCATTTATTTTGTTAGCTTAGAAATGCATTCGCGGAGCTCAGAATTTTCTTTCTTGTTTGCATATTACGGGAGAAAAGACATTACAAACTACGACAGAAATGAAGTAGACGATATAAACAAGTGGTTGGCCCCGACCGAAGCACATCTGAGCCCGAGCTTTTACTAAGATTGAACAAGCCAGAGCTTTAAGCTTGCTGGCATTTTGCAGTTAAGCTACGTTAAAATTATGTATTTCTTCGACTCGTTTTAAAGTAATTAAATAGGACTGTTTCAACTAAAATCACCTTTATCACATATACAGGGTCATCAAGCATTAGAACGCCCATCATAGCATTTTTGTAATTCTGATTTTAGTGACGTTTATTACCTATAAATTTCTGGATTAGCAAACTACTCAGTACAATTTTAAATGCGATGGGAGCAGTCTTATACAGGGTGTATACCAAATGGCGGAAAGCAGACATAAACACTGCTGCAACGAGAACTATGCTATAAAGTAGTGTAATATGCTGTCGTCAAATATTTAGCTTGGGAAGTATTTCCATCTAAAGTTTATTAAACTTGACATAACTGCAGTCATGCAATGCAATGCATGTTCTAAATAGCAGTCTGTTGTAGGAAGGGATTATAAACAACTGTCCTGGGTTTAACTATGCATCGTGCGAATTAAAAAAGAAACTACTGCTTGCCGTTTAATAAACTACGAACAAAACCATTTATTAAAAAATATCTCTCAATTTAGCAAAGCAAAAGCAACATTGTATTAAAACTTTTTACCTACGTTGTAAGGAGAATAACCTAACTTGCATTCCGTCGCCATTTTAGATACACCCCTTGTACTTACATTTTAGTTTCCCATACCATGGGTTTGGAGAAAGTGTTTATTTCGAAAGAATAGTGAAATGTAAGATTTTAACTGAAATATAAGGTTTGAACCGAAAGGAAAACGTTTCTACGTAGGTGCGTCAGTGAGTGTGTATGTGTGTGTGTGAATGTGTGAGTTGTGAGTGTGGTGGGTACGAGGTTTGACAATCTTATTATAGGAATGATGTTGCTGCATAGGAGTCACGTGAAATTAAATCACAAGTAAAGCAGAATATAATAGTCCACAGTTGTTGTATCAATATAGGGTGGTCAATCGAACAGCTATTAGTTTCTACGCAGGACGGTAGCGTTTACATTATGCTTCTTTAAGTCGCCACGGAGCAAAGAAATTTATGAAATATTAAAAATTGTACGGTAACACACTTTAGGTCGTATTAATGGGTTTGAATGATTTAAAAGTTTTAGAAATGACGTTAAAATGTTTAAGGTGACACTAGAACCGCGCGCTCTTCAATCTGTTGAAATCCAAATTCGGTTGCAAGAGTTCGTGAAATTGTGGTAGAAGATCGCCGAATGGCCCTCTGAATGAAAACACATAAGTTGAACATTAATAAAAAGACGATTCGACAAGTGAATATTTTGGAAAGGCGAGGATTTGCGCATAGTCTTACGGATAATCAAAAACAGAGAACAATAGCATCGTTTAGACTTCTCGCGCCTTCTTAACTTGTCACAGCTAATGAATAGGTCTCGGGTGTTTTATTACGATCTTGAGACGACACCCTCAAGCATGCAATGGACTGGAGTATCATCGCGATTAGTGCCCGAAGGACAAACATTAATTAGTGCATTCTACGTTGAAGTGAATAAGAGATTACCGCAGCGTTTTACCCGAGTGCGACCACGATTTCAACGAAAGGGTAACTAGTGCTTCTTGTTTGACAATGCACCTACCCATTCTGCACTGATTGTTAAATCGTTTCGCATGAAATACGGCCTTGCCAACATCAATTATCCACTTTATCTACCTGACTTGGCATCAGCCGACTTTTTTATCTTTCCCATAGTGAAAATTGTTTCTCAAAGATGTAGTGCTGTCAAGAATCGGAAATTTTGAAGAATCGATTCTCGATTCTGAAAAGAATCCATTCCACAAGAATCGGTTCTCGATTCTAGAATTGGATTTCGATTCTCGATTCTAGATTCGGATTTCGATTCTCGATTCTAAAATAAAAATTATTTTTCGCTTCTAGAATCTGCAATAGTTTCCCAATTCTAAAATCAAGAATCGTTTGTCTTGGTTGCGATTCCAGGATTGAAAATAGTTTCCAAATCCACATCTTTAGAATTGAAAAATAAATTGATAGGAGAAGTGAGATTAGTCTTCCAACTTCAGAATTATGAAAGTCTTCGAACCTATAATCGGTATTTATTTTGCGATTTTAGAATCTTCTAATATAAATATATATATTACGTATATGATAGTAGCATCTGGACAGTATAATCAACACCATTTAATTTATTTTATATTATTTTCGTGACAAATACAAAATTGCTGAAGCTGTTTTGATGAATCGTATTTCGATTCTCGATTCTAGAATCGGATTTCTATCCTCGATTCTAGAATCGGATTTCGATTCTCGATTCTAGAATCGGATTTCGATTCTCGATTCTAGAATCGGTTTTGGATTCTAGAATCGAGAATCGGATTCTTAAAGCTAAAGAACCGATTCCGATTCTAGACTCGGAATTATTTGATAAAGAGAAACGACTTCTGGACGTAGAAGGCTTTAAGAAAAATGTAATCGCCGAATTGAAAGGAGTTTCTTCGAGCACCGTTTTCATAAACTTTTAAAACGTTGCAACAGATGTATTAAAGGAAATGTTTTTGATGACATTTTAAATCTACGGGTTTATATAAAAGAAATATATATATGGAAACGTCCGGGTAGGAAATAAGACATTTTTTAATTTATCAAATTTAAAAATAAAAATATTCTAATTTTTGGAAGATTTCTAATTTAGAAACCTTTTAGTTAAAAACTTTTAATCCAAATTGTTTTATTCAAGTTTAAAATTTGTAATATCGTCGTTCAGGTCGTGGCTAAGGCTTTCTATGAATTTTTGAAAAAGTTGGAGCTTACCGTGCTCATACTCAAGGATCTGTAGTCCCGTAAACCTGCATGCGATCAAACATTTTTGAAAATTGAGCAACACCATAAATTTTAGGCAAGTTTTTATTTGCCATTCTTAAAAACTGTGTTTGGAAACAGCTCTAAAGCTTGACAAAGGGCTCGAAGACCTTCAAAACTGGAAGTTTCAGTTTAATGATCTTACACGTTCTTATTTTTAAAGTGATAATATGCAAATTAAGCATCATTTTGAAACTACTTTATGCGTACATTTATAATATAAAAAAATTAGCTATCCACTATCAATCATTTACAGTTATCTTATATAATGGAGTACAATTTTTAAAGAAGTTTCTAAATGTAGATCAAAGCTTCAACTGTACAGCAGAGGTTCAGAAATCTTAAATTAAATAAAATATAGTAATTCATGAAACTAAATGTATAGCTGAAAATCATTAACATCTATGTTTACAAAAGGTGTATCGAATATTAAAAAGACCCATAAACAGAAAAATTCTAAAAAAAAAATTCTGAACTCCCTACTGTTCTATTATACAAAATCACAACCGAGCGAAGATAAAGCAAGAATCAAAACAAACTACAGTTGTCAGTAGAAAAGTCCGCGTTAAAAATCTTTATGCAAAACTGATTAGATTACCTATTATTAAATAAAGTACTATTATCAACGTGATCGCACATAATGAAATGATATATAACTTTTGGGAGTAAGTAGGACTTCATAGCCATATTGAGTGCCGATGAGATCCTCCGACCTAAACGCGCTAGACCGTTCCGTATGAAGTATACATATAAACACATTGTGGCAATTCAAAACAAAATTACATATGTCTTCCATGAGAGTTATACAAGCAGATGGATATATTCCTAGAGAAGCATTGAACAGAATTCTGAATATACCACAATGGAAATTGTTTCCAACAGTACTTCTAATCCTTTAGTTTTAGTGGCATGGCAATTGTGATTTTGTTTAAATACGACAAAATAAAAAATAAAATGCCCCGGTCGTGATTAATCATACACTTTAGGTGTATTTTTGAAAAGGTTAATTTGGTTCCAGTTGGTAAATTTTAATATCATACGGTGTGATATTTTAAATTTAAAACGTCCTAGCAGTGCCGTAATTTTTATATTTAAAAATAGAGACAACGATCAACAAGTACTAAATATTAATGTAAATAATTTTTTGCGGTTTTCCTCAACAAATTCGCTAGTACAATAAGCATTTCTCTAATTGTTAGCGATTTGAAATATTTGAGTTTTGTTCACCAAAGATTCTTGAGGAAAAATTTAGGAAATCTTCTGCTTTTTAAGTTATTTCCTTACTATTTTATTATATTTAGCTTTTTTAGACAGTTTAAAGTGGGGTGGGAGCTGAGTTAACAGAGCAGTGCGCCCAGCATTTCCACAGCAGCGTATACAAATTTTATGCTGCAACCCACCCACACAATTGCCCAATCCGGCTTTGGTAACCGTGAAGTCTAAACGCGAAAAACCTTCACTGGAAATTCTGAAGTTCTGATCCGACGTCACATTATAGGTCCCTTAGGTTGGCGATGGGGAGAAACAAGTGGCAGAGAAGATGCCTATGCTCAGCATTGGGACATGAAAGTTTATTGACAAATGACAAATAAAGCTGTAATCTGTATCCTCCATTGTTATATACCGCGTGAATATTCCTAAACCGAACATAGGCAATTAACATGGGAAAAAGGTTTTTCGCAGTTAAAATGGGGAGCAGCAATCTGCGGAAAACCTTTTTCCCATGTTAATTGCCTATGTTCGGTTTAGGAATATTCACCCGGTATATTATTACTTTTTTCAGAAGTTGGTGTAAACGTTCTCATGTACAATTGCTGCTGCAAGGTTAAGAATCTTGTAAACACTAAAGAATGGAGACTCGCGTACGAATGTAGCCAGCATTTAAAAAAAATTAATCTGAGTTATTTTATAGCTCGTAAAATATTTAAAATATTGAAATAATAATAATAACAATACTGCCTTTACTAACGCCACAAATTTTGTGCTACGAACACAAACAAAATTATATATAAAAAAATACAAGAAGAATAGGGCAAAGTTCAGAATAGGCTGGTTAAAACCTCCTTCTGCTCTTCCACTTAACCCTGTGCTCTCATATTCTTTATAAGAATTTTGTGCCGTGCTGCCCTTTCAAACAACACTTTCTTCTTGCGAGCCTTGTTCAACTGAAACCCATCTTTGATCAACTTAGCCTTGAAAACAAATGTAATAATTCAAATGACGTTTATTAATGTTAGTAGTGTGTGTAAGCAACACATTAATAAGTTTCTGGCGTTTGAGTTTGATTCTGACTTAAAACTTCGATTTCGAAATGGCGTTTGTTGTTGAAAATCAGCGTGCGGTCCTACAATTTTTATGTGCTGAGGGTGTGCAGCCATTACAGATTCATACACGAATGCAAGCAGTGTATGGAAATGCATGTATTGCATACCCAACTGTCAAGGAATGGTGCCGAAAATTTAAGAATGGAAAAGAGGTGACTAGGATGAGCCGCTACAAGGCCCACGGTGTACTGCATTAACAGAAAACAATATGGCATGTTTGGAAGGTCTTATTAGAGAAAATCGGCAAATTTCAATTAGATAAATTTCAGAAATTGTTGGTGCGAGTGTAGGATCTGTCCATAGTATTATTCATAATCTGGATTACACAGCAAAGTTTGTTCGGAATGGATTCTTTGTTTCTTGTCTAATAAACAAAAATATTTGCGAATGGGCTTACCTCTGCAACACCTTACAGACTGTAGGCAAAATGGTGATGATTTTCTTCTGTCAATAGTTGCTGGTGACGAAACTTTGAGCCATTACTACGAGCCACCCAGTAACTTATAGTTGATGCAGTGAAAACATTCAAGTTCACCACCACCGAAGAAATTTAAAGCGCAGCCTTCTGCAGGCAAGGTGATGTTAACATTTTTTTTCGCCCATGTAGCACCCTTGTTGATAGAGTTTAAGGAACCTGGAGTAAATGTCAATGCAAATTTGTACAATGAAACTTTGAACGAGCTTCACCAAATAATAAGACGGAAACGTCCAGGAAAGCTTATGCTGACGTAAGCATGTTGCTAATGTGATAAATGAAAAGCTTCAACGAAAGAAATGGAGGGTTTTAGAGCATCCATCCTAGAGGCCGCATCTATCGCCTTGCGATTTCCATTTTTTGGACCGCGAAGAAGGTCGGCATTTTGAGCCCAGCGCAGAAGTACAGATAGCTGTGGCAGACTTCTTCAATCAGCAGCCACAAGAATTCTATGAGCAGGGTATTACGTGGGTTAGTAAAACAATGGGATAGGTGCCTTAACTGTGGCGGTAATTATTTCTAATTAAATTGTTGAATACATTTTTTATAAAGCAAAGATGGGTTTCGATTGAACATACCTTGTATATCCTATGTGATGGGTTGGTTTATTTGTACAAATAATGATATTTTGCAGCATCCTGCGAGAAAAAAGTCCTACGAATTTAACTCTGTAGTTTCCTGTGCGAAGGGAATCGGACTGATGAAAACTCTAGCAAGTCATCATTGGGGAGCGGACACTAACAAATTGCTACATATATACACAACCTTAATCAGATCCAAAATTGATTATGGAATTGTAACGTACTCCAGCTGCAGAAAAACATACCGTAAGATAATCAAGACGATCCAAAATACAGTGCTAAGAATTGCTACTGGAGCGTTTTGCACTAGCCCTATAGAAAGTCTACACTGCATAACAAATGAGCTGCCAATAGAACACCGTATTAAACAACAGTCCCTCTCATATGCTGCCCGTATATCAGAAAATCCAAAAACCCCCAGTAATAAAAATACGTTCTCGAGCCGTTTCTGGAAGTTATATGAAAAAAGAAAAAATATCCAGCCTCCATTCTATCAGCGAATTAACACCTATCTCCATGAAATACATTGTGAATTTCCACCTGTCCTCCCGTACTCTGATATTACTATCCCACCATGGAATATAGTTCTCCCATTAATAGACTCCTCCTTAACTATGTATAATAAAAATGAGACCCACCCCTCCATAATCTGCAAGTCTTTCCATCAACTACAAGAAAAATATAAAGCTCACACATTCATATACACCGATGCATGGAAAGTCGAAGAAAGTGTAGGATCAGCAGTAATAACACCAGACACAAAATATAGCTATCGACTTCCCTCAATCTGCAGCACCTGCACAGGGAAGATGTATGCAATACAGCAAAGTCCAACATATGTGACTCACCATCCTAGCCAAAAATTTACAATTTATACTGACTCATTGAGCACAATACAAACGATTCAACAATACCACCCCACAAATCCAATAATCCAATCGATAAAGGAGCAGCTATCCATGATAACTACATCAACCCAGGAAATTGTAATCATCTATATACCATCACATATGGGAATAACTGGCAACGAAGAAGCAGATAAAGCAGCACGAGATGCTGCCATAACAACCGATCCAATACCGATATCTGAAGTATACATTAGTTCTGATGTTAAAA
>JABXWE010013811.1:0-17586 GCA_014611495.1 Limonius californicus
GAGGTCACTTTCAACAATTGTTGTAACGTAGTTTCCTTGTTATGGTTATTGTTTTGGTTTTTTGTATTGTAATAAATCATTGCTTCAAAAACCGGGTCATTCCAGCTTTAATTTTTAACAGGTAGTGCCGACTAAACTGTCAAAATTAATCGAAACGAGATTATCCAAATAAAGCCAGAGCCTACTAGGCCATTTTAAAAATTTTAATTTCGTCTAGCGAATTACAGAAAATCGTTTTTTATTTTTTTTCTCGAAAACCGTCGCAGGTACGAAAAAACTACAGGAGAACAAAAAGATTCTAAACAAAACAGAAAACTGATTTTGTATTTTAGAATCTACCAGCGGTGCACCACAAAAAAGTGCAGGGGGAGAAAATGGGGCATGACCCCTGAAAAAGTATCGCTCTGTAGATTCTCACAACCATTTGGCACGCCCAATGATGTAAGCCCTGCAGCGTAACCTGTATTCCAAATTTGAGCTAAATATCTCAAAAACTACAGGACCTATAAAAAAAACTAAAAAAATCTTGAAATTTTAACACCCCGTATATCAGTAACGAAGCGTTTGCGGACCTATGTTTATATGAACTTTTAGTCATGAAATAAGCCAAAGAATTACCTCCTTCCGTATGTACATGATATTTAGGAACACCCTGTATATGGAGTTCAGTTCCCCGTACACTGTATGTACTGTAAGGCGTACAGGAACATCCAACTTTTAACGGCCATTATCCCTCGCAAGGTACGGAAAATCAGCGAGATATTCTGTCTAGTAAATCTTCTTTGGAGTAGTGGTTACACTTCGTGTGATTCAGAGTCTATGTTAAGCTGTAGATCCTCTTTGTCTGTGGCATTTCAAACGCGCAGCGTATGCATAGGAGAAAAGATCGCTACGACTCGTAAGAGATAAAACACTCGAAGAAGATGTCAAGGCTCAGGAAATGAAGGAGCTTGTGGACTGTATTTTTTATTTAATTTAATCTTCGAAAATTCAACTTAACAATAATTATATACAAATGTGGAAAATAAAGAACTGTTTCTCTTAACACCTTGTCTTCTCGAATAGCTTGAGTACCTCTCCGACGCTGGTTGGTCCAGCGCTCAGGCCCACTCGTGCTCTTCGGACGCACTCGCCGGCACTCCCCATCAGTTCAAATGTTTGCGCGGCAATTTCAAATTGTTGCCTCCGTCACCGGACAGAAGAATATATGTAAAACTTATGGAATAGATTTTCTTGGCTGTTTAATAAAATGTATACCTACTCGATACTTGTTTTTTACCTCATTCACAAAAAAATAATGTTTAAGTGTGACTAGGTATGTACGATAATTAAAAATATCTTCAGTATAAGGGCCTCAGTAGTGTATTTACTATTGAGTTATAATAATAATAATAATACACATAGAATGAAAAATCCTTTAATTTTAGACGTCACATGTTAAAAATGAGCTACAGGTCTTTTTTTTAATTTTTAGCCCGCGGCGGGATTTCTACTGGCTTTTCTAAATTCTCAAATCCGCAGTGCATAAGGACGACAAGCAAAATTTTGCACATGGGCAGCAAATTTCCTTGGCGCGCCCCTGTTTAAAATTGACAAGAAACCAGCGGTGGATCATAGTTCAACGACACAACTTTGGATGGATCAAATTTTTGTTGAACCATAGTTTCACATGTTCAATTTTAGTTGAGTAACTGTGATTGGTCGTTAGAATACGGCTTAACATTTGCTACAAATCGACTAAATCACAAATATATATAATCTGCAAGTGTACGCGATGCTCGCTTGGTGTGCTGTTTTTAAGTTTAATCAAAGAGCATATAACTAGTGCTCTTTGGTTTAATGGTATTGTACTTGGTTGCACTTTTAGACACCTACAATTTTCTTTCTCGAAATTTGGATCCATTATGGCGAATTTTTACTATCGAACACGTTCTTAATACTGTTGTGTTTTGCTATACGAACTGGCCCGTTAAATACTTAACACCTTCGTTGCACACGTTCTTCAGTCGGGTTACTTTATTGCAGCCAAGTAGTTAGGGGATAGAATTAATATACTCGATCCATCTTGTTTGTACAATTTATTCACATAATATACATATCTTGTAACTATAATTCAGATGTAGCTTCGTTGATGATCTTAATTCAACTGCCACTACTTTTTACCTTCAGTATAAAAGAAAACTTAGCTTACTCACAAAATTGGTAGGGTTCACAACAAACTGCTACCCTATTGGTTAACATAATCGCCTTCTGTTTTACCGCCAGGCAGCTACATTACATAATCGTCTTTGGTTTTACCGCCAGGCATAATATACGTGCCAAGATGCAAATCTTGCAGCTTATCTAATACGAACATGTGTCGTATTGTAATATAATACTTTAATCCTAGCAGGTCAATACGTTGGCCCGCCGCTTGGGTTAGGGTAATTAAATAGGACAGTCGGCATTTCTAATACCGTGAGAAGTTCCAAGTCTTAATTATTGAATAAAATCATTCTTACTTAAACTACCTATTTAATAACCTAAATTTCCAAAACCCAATGAGGCATATTACAACAATTAAATAAAAACAGAAAGAAAAATACTAATTAATGACGTAATAAATGTTCAAACTGCCGTCCACCTTGCTGTTCACATAAGTTAATCTGCTGCAGAACAGAATTTCTAATACGAGTTAGCATATATGAGGTGATGACCTACATGATTCAATCATTCTTTTACGTAAATCTTCCTGACTTTCGACGCGAGTTTCATATACGTCGTTTTTTACTTTACTCAAAAAAAAAGAAATCTAACCGAGTCAAGTCCAGATTACGTGGAGGCTAAGGATGAATTGCATCTCTTGCAATTAATCTCTTATAGAAAGTTTCACCTTGGTAGTTTCTTACAATTCTGTGGATTTGGACAGGTGCTCCGTCATTTTTAAACCACATGCGTTGTGTAACATGAAGAGGAATAGCTTGTAAAAGATTTCTAAAAAAATTAGAGGCATTTCCCTATTTAAACTGACCGCAAAGAAGTGGGGACCAACGATACCACATCACACATTTACAATAAAAATTCTTTGAAAATGTGCTTGTTGAATCCAAATCGCTTGTAAATAGAAATGGCAATTGTATCTATCTATTCACCCATGGTTACTAAATATCGCTTCATCAGAATATAGAATAATTTTTAAATACAGTGGATCAGTAGTAGCTTCGTTTCTTAAAAATGACAAAAATTCATTCGAGGTGGGTTATCATCTTCAATAAAGCGTTGCGCTGATGTGACGTGGTAAGGATGACACCGTTTTGCTTTTAAAATGATAAATACAGAACTTTGGCTAAAACCTACAGTTCTTGCAACTGCTTGTTGGCTTATAAGGGGATTACCAGTTACTTGTTCGATGAGTGCCGCTTCTGTCTCTACAGTTGTTACACGTCGTTGTCTAACGTTTGACTTGGAAAACTGTCCATATTGTCGCAAATTTCTTTTTATACGCGTAAAGGCATTATATGATGGAAGGAGTCTGTCTATCCGGGTGTTTTTGTGCATATCGTCGTACTGTTAAGTCCGCCGCCCCTCTGAATTCTTCCAAAATCAACATCATATTCGTTTTCTAGCTATTAGAATACATTGAAACTGATTATTATTACTACAAGAATCTATACAAATCAACAACTTTGTACAGAACTTTGTTAAGTTTTCACAAAAGAGTAACTGACGTTTGCCTGTCCAAAGGACTTTAATGTAAAAAATATTTTTTATAGCTAAACATAAAAGTTAACTATGCATTTCATGTTTACGTGAGAGGTGTAGGCTACCTACTTGTTGCAAGATTAAATAATCACATTGTACAAAGAATAAATATTCTCTTTTTGACATTGCTTAAAAAAAAATAAAAGTTAACTATGCATTTCATGTTTACGTGAGAGGTATAGGCTACTTACTTGTTGCAAGATAAAATAATCACACTGTAGAAAGAATAAATATTCTATTTTTGACATTGCTTAGTAGTTTACTCTTTATAGGTGTTGGACTTAAATCAGTTTATAATTAACTCTACATGGTGTTATATTTTCTATGACTTTCATTCAGCATATTTCTATTTTTTAAAATTTACTTGAATATATGGAAAACAAAAATAAGCTGCAGGTATGTTTAGTAAGAAGAAGCTGCGGAATAGAACTGACACAATAATATTTTGTTAATCAATTACCAATAGCTTCTTAGTGGGGAATTAACTGTACCTACAACTGTAGCTGACAATTAAGAAAAAAACTTCCTAGACGTGGTAGAAGACTGGGAAATACAGTCCTATATTTTATTTGCCTGTTTTTATCATAAAATCATAAAATTTATCAAAATACGAGTAGATATATATTGTCAACAATGTTTTTAACAATCTTCCTTAATTAATTTCCATCAACTTATCTTTGAGGGCCCAAATGATATAGCAGTTACATTAGTATGCGAAAATAAAATCATGTATCTTATATTTTTCAAATTTCAGATGCCCATTTGCGTTAGTTCTTAAAATTTCCTACAACAAGCTATTTTTTCTTAAAAAAAATACTATTTTAAATATTTCGTTATTACCAGATTTTAATAGTTAATACAAAGCACTAAATCAATAATATCAGTTCAAGAAAAACGTCATACAGTTAAGGATGATTGAGAGTGCAGTATAATCAAACCTTTTGTCGGTTGGCATGTTGCACATAAATATCCCGAAAATTGAGTTAATAAAGTCCAAACACTAGCCCCATGTTTAAATCCTTAATAGATGTTTTTACGTAAAGTTTATTGAAGATAAGTATATTTTTAGTCAATCAAATTGGAAATGCTTAAATGTTTGTATGTTTTCTTGTTCTTTATTTTTTTGGGAAGGGTGATGGTAATAAAACCGAAAATACAATACAGTAAACAGTGCAAATCCATAATATCCGGGATCTCATTGGTGAATACGCATAACTAGCATTACTACTACACTACTATGACGTTCAAAAGAATTTACACTGGATACGTGTTACTCATTTTCATATAGATTTTTCTGTAAATGTTTGGTGTGGCATAGTAGGTAACCATATTATTGGACCATACATCCTTGAAATAGGTACCAACATGATGGCTGTCTTATTCATTACAGTTAGATTAATACGCTGTGCTTGATGATGTACATATTTGAAGGAAATTGGATACGAAGAGAAGCTGTGATTCCATGGCCACTTAGAACTGCAAGTTCTGAACTTTTTGCTGAAGTTTTTACAGTAGTACGCTTGCACCAATTTTTAAATGGTTAACTACTACACTAAGAGATCAACTTGACATTAAGTAACGATGGTCCATTGCTATACTATAATACATTCAATAATCTCAGTTGCTGTGATACATGTAGAATTGTTGGGTTGTAAAGGGCGGAAATTTATCTGGCTTACCCTGTATATTATAGACGAAGGTAATCACCGTATTACATCGATTATAAGACGCATGTTTTTCCATATTGTTGTGTTTCTGTATTTATAGTGCGTTTTATACTCGATGGCTTCTTACCAAGGTCCTGATGGCTGACGAGAAGCTTTTTGGCTTACAACAATAAGGGTGTGTCTTATAATCGGTGGCGTCTTATAATCGATGTAATACGGTAATTGAAGAAATGAAAAAATTGGCATTCGGTTTTAAACCTCCAGGGGATACGAATAATATTTTTTGTACGCTTAAGGTGTATACGTGTATGCTTGTGATAGTCAGTCTAGCAGATTTTGAAAACATTAAAAAAATAGAGTTTACGCATTTTTTCTACACAGTGCTGGACCTAATGCAGAAATTAGACAGAATTTTAAAACTGCGTTGTTAATAAATCTTTGTTCTTTAGATCAAATTAACAGGGCGTTCATTTTTAATGAAATAAATATTGAAACAAAGCTGTAGGAGCAAATACTTTTTTAAAAATAATATTTATTTGTAATATATGGTATGCCAATAATTTAATTGGCAGAAGTGTTTAATTATTTAAAATTTGTCGGTAAATTATAATTTTAAACTATGCACACATTTGTAATATAAAATAACTGTGACAGTAACAGCTTGGAAAATTTTGGAAATTGTTTCACTAACCATTTCCAGGATTTTCTTCCTGAGATAATGGACTTTTCTAACAATGCTTTTAAGCGAATACAAAATATTAACTTTACGTGGTTTATAATTATTAACAGAGATAATTAGATCCGGAATTATTTACATTATTAGGTACTTAATATTTAAAATTAAAGAAAATTACACAAGTTTAAACTTTGAAGGGATCGTATCCATCCTTGATTATCCGCATCTCACCAAGTCACCACATAACTTCTACTGTCTTCTATTGCCTTCTTCTTGACTCTCGTTTCATCCTATACTGTTGCTTACAATGGTGTAATGGTATAATGATTTCATAACTATGAACGGAGATAATAAGATTAGAAAGAAAAACTTCAAACTAAAGTGAATTTGAAAATTGTACAAGCTTAAAGTTTGAATCGATCGTGTCCATTCTATTCGCATCTGGGCACATAATTTCTACTCAATTCTACTGTTCCATCCTTGCCTCTAATTTCATCTTATGCTGTTGCTTACATTGATTTAATAATATAATGGTTTCATATCTATTAAAAGAGATTATTAGATTAGCAAGAAAAATTTTAAAGTAAAGTAACTTTAAAGATTACACAAGCTTAAAGTTTGAACCGATCGTGTCCATTTTATTTGCATCTGGCCACATAATTTCTACTCGATTCTGCTGTTCCATCCCTGCCTCTAATTTCATCTTATCCAGTTGCTTACAATGGTTTAATAGTACAATGGTTTCATATCTATTAAAGGAGATTATTAGATTATCAAGAAACATTTTAAAGTAAAGACTTTGAAAATTGTACAAGCTTAAAGTTTGAATCGATCGTGTGCATTTTATTCGCATCTGGCCACATAATCTCTACTCGATTCTACTGTTCCATCCTTGCCAAGTAAAGTAACTTTAAAAATTACGCAAGCTTAAAGTTTAAACCGATCGTGTCCATTTTATTCTCATCTGGCCACATAATCTCTACTCGCTGCTGCTGTTCCATCCCTGCCTCTAATTTCATCTTATACTGTTGCTTACATTGGTTTAATATTATAATGGTTTCATATCTATTAAAGGAGATTATTAGATTAGCAAGAAAAATTTTAAAGTAAAGTAACTTTAAAAATTACACAAGCTTAAAGTTTGAATCGATCGTGTCCATTTTATTCGCAACTGGCCACATAATCTCTATTCGATTCTGCTGTTCCATCCCTGCCTCTAATTTCATCTTATACCGTTGCTTACATTGGTTTAATATTATACTGGTTTCATATCTATTAAAAGAGATTATTAGATTATCAAGAAAAATTTTAAAGTAAAGACTTTGAAAATTATACATGCTTAAAGTTTGAATCGATTGTATCCATTTTATTCGCATCTGGCCACATAATCTTTACTCGATTTGATTGTTCCATCCTTGCCTCTCATTTCATCTTATGCTGTTGCTTACAATGGTTGAATAGTATATAAAGTGATTTCTACAAATTACACAAGTTAACATTTATTTTTCTAATTGAAGTGGTGTAGTAATTCCTTAAAATCGAATCATTGAAGTTATTAAGTAACAATTTAATTATCGTTTGTAAAATAAAAACATAACATTATATTATGTACATTTATCTAATATTAACACATTGTTATTGGTAAATGACACAGGAATGTGTTATCACTTTGGTTGCAGTTCCGTTGTTTTTTAGAAGAAAATTCCCCAAGTCCCGTTACATTTTGCAGTGATTAATCTATAATTTGTCATCTCTCGTTCACCCGTCAGGTAAACTTGTGTAATAGATACTGTAAGGTTGCACAAGTTGCTGAAATGTTGTGCTACTGAGTTACATGAAATCTATTTGAACTGGATAGATAAGTACAATTTTATCAAATTGTCGCCATGCAATAAATATGTAAAAAGAACTTGTGCAAACTTGCTTACTAAAAAATAAGAGAAAATGAGGTTTTCCTGGAAAATGTATGACATCTCAACGATGTGTTTTACTTTAGATGCTCTGGATGTGCTTGCACTGGGTTGTTTTTAGCGCCCACATTCCACAGGTCACGATGATCCTAATTCCGACGTGTAAATTTAGAAACAGAAATATTAAATTCACCAATTCTTTCACCGCAAGGCATCCCGCGATTGAGTTTGAATCAACAGAGATTTATGAAAATGGAGTAAATATAATTTTAAGAGCTTTGCTAAATCTAAATGATTAAATTTGTTTTAGTACTTTAAAAGGAATTTAAATATTTGTAAAAGCAAAGTTTCGTTTTCACTTATTAGGATAACAAATTCCACGTAGGTGTTGTTGTGGACCAACAGGCGTTAAGAGAAAAATGATCACGAAATTACAATTTTGAAACTGCAGAGTTTCTGTCTATATACTCTATAAATGAGAAACATTATATTATTAAATGTTTCTAGCTTCCGAAATAGCTTTCCAACTATATGTATTTTCTAAATTAGTAGGAAACTTGGTTATTTAACAATTACTACTTATTTTAAACTATTGGACAAATGCAATATTACGTTAACTGTTGAGTCATATATCTATGTCCTAAAATATTTATTTCGTTACTTATGGTATCGCAAGAGTCTTTTAACCAATTAATAAGTTGTTAGAAAATAGAATTAATTGGTGCGTTAATCTACAAAGTGATCAACAAAATTTTCGATAAAGATTATCTGTGGACAGCAAATCTCTAGTGTATATACAAGAAACATACAGTATACAACGTTTAGTGCAATTATTTGATATTTATCGACTTGTATTTCAATTGCTACAATTATGTATTATTCTGGAACACTACATATATTTTCTAAATGGATAACTAACATACACAGGGATGAAGATTATACATACATAAGTTTCTTTAGGCCAGTCGAAAGTGCTAACAGTGCGTATTTGAGTTGCTTGACAAACATAGACGGATTCTTTATAAATTATTTATAAGATGTCTACTAATTAATGATGTACTTGCTACCCTAAGGTGTCTAGCTATCACGTTATTGGTGTTTTTGTACCATATCTTTCTTTACATTAACAACTTGCGTAATGCACATAATAAATACTAATTTACATTCATTATAAGCTAAATCTGAATCAAGAAATGACCCTGAACAGAGAGGCAGTATGGTATGGCAGTATGGAGTATGGGAATGGAGAGGCGCCATAGAAATATATTTCTATGAGAGGCGGCGACAGCCGTAGGAATCCGGAATATATATATATATAAAATTTCCTCCTCCGCCCTACTAATTTTTGAACGACTTGATAATCTTCGCAAAATATTGTGTGCTTTAATGGGAGGCTAAATATTACTTTTTAGTAGATATTTAAATTTTATAACTTTCAAAATGGCGGCTTTTTTTAAATGGCAATGGCAGTGACACCTCATTTGATAGGTCTCTTTGAGTAGAGTATAATTCTAAATTTTGGGAAAATTTTATAAATTCAGAAACAAATGACAGACTTCAAAATTATCTGTTTCTGATATTAAACAAAACGCTAAAAAAATGTAGGAGGCAAAACAGCAGAAGTAAAACAAGTGAAATAATTAAGTCTTAAGTAAAGACGTCCGTTTTATTTTCTTCGGCTAACACACAGTGGCGGTTCTAGCTTTTCCTTTGCCATGCGATAAACAGAAAACCAAAAATTAATGGAAGTAGCTTCAACATTACTTTTTTGTTGATAAAGAAATATTATTGGACACTTTTCGAAGCTAAACATTGCTACACTGTTGTTTTTTCGGATAGAAACGCCAAAGAATTTAATTATGTTTCGACAAATAATTTCTATTCTGCAAATTTCTACTTGGAACTGTTAAGGCCATAATCTTAAATTTACTTTCCTTGTCATTATTTGTCTGTGGAATTTTTCCAATTTTCACATCATTAAAAAATATTCTTCTGGAAGAATAGGCGTCCACTACAGGAAGTTGCGAAAATCATTGTTATGTTGCCATTAGTAGGGTGAACGAATTGGAAATTCAATCTAGCAAAATGTTTTTAGTGTACTTAGTTGCGAATGAAATCTGGTCCTACTTCACTGTTGTATATATAGACCCAAAAATAGTTTTGTTCGTGTTGTTTAACTAGGAAATTTAATCCAAAACTGCACAACGACCTTTTCTAGTTTGTGTGTAGTAGTAAATGTCAAATTTCTTTTATGCGCATTACGTTCAGGAATTATTT
Source organism: Limonius californicus (assembly GCA_014611495.1). Classification (NCBI taxonomy): domain Eukaryota; kingdom Metazoa; phylum Arthropoda; class Insecta; order Coleoptera; family Elateridae; genus Limonius; species Limonius californicus. The sequence goes on from JABXWE010013811.1 coordinate 10,272, forward strand.
ATACGACTAACATATGGCAAATTCAACTTTACGAGCCATTTATTGGCATGTTACACAGTTTGAGTTTATTAACTTTCAAGTAATTTTGTAATACAATCCTCTAGTAGTGGATTAGAAATACGTAAACTAGAAATCCAGTCGTAAAGTTCAGGAAATTAAATTTGATCTCATACTAATAGGTATCGCATGTGTGTAAGTTTCGAAACAAATTTAGAACTGTATCAGAAAGACAGGAAATGAAATAGATTTAAAATCGAACTGTTAGTAATCAGTTTATGGTAAAAATATATACAAATTGACGAAAAACTTAATTTTAATTTAATTCATATAAATGAAACAGAAATTAAAGTGCATTGTAGTAGCAATAAAAACCAATTACTACAATACGTTAAATCAGCGTTTTTCAACTTTGTGGTGTGCCCCCCTAGGAAGCGGGGGCACAAAAATACGCAAATGGGAGCGCAGCAGGAAAATAATAGAACGGGTTAGCATATTATTTTTTTTTACAAAAGATTGCATATATAATGTATTTACGAGTACAATCTAAAACTACATCAAACTTACTAACAGTTTATTTAAACAAACTTAAATCCGTCTGTTTTGAACTGTATAATTTGTCCAAGTTTGGTTCTAAATGCGTGACCGCTACCCATAGTTCACGTTCGATGTTGAGCCGGTTTCTATATTTTGATATTATACAGGGATTACATCTTTGGGATTACATTTTATCTACTAGGCCTGTATCTAATAGCAGTTAATCAATTGTTACCGTCATAAATCCGTGGCAGTGTCATCAACGATAATTTCTCCATCAGAGTTTTAGAATTTTTGATAAATTGTGGATTATTCAGTGCAACAACGTGTGTTTTTCGTGGAGATCTTCATTAGAACTGGTTCAGTAGAAGAAGTTCGGCGAGCATTTCGACGGCAGTTCGGTAACAATAATAGGGGTAATGCGCCTATGCGCAAAAAACCTGGACGTAGAAGAACAGTTCGTACGCCTGCAAATATTGAACGAGTGAGTACTTGCTCTAGGAATATCTAAGGGAAGTCTTCACAGAATCCTTCATAATGATTTAAAATTTCATTCTTACAAATACCAAATAGTATGGCACCTTAGCCATCGCGATAAGGAATCGAGATTAACATTTTGTAAAGAATTTTTAAATCGGCATCGAGAAGCAATACACAATTTGTTAATGACCGACGAAGCAAATTTTCATTTAGATGGCGTTGTTAACAAACAGTATTTTAGATATTGGGGAGCTGAAAATCCTCGCGAATTGTTTACAGAAAATCTCCACAGTCCAAACGTCGTTGTTTGATGTGGTGTAGGATCATTTGGTACTGTTGTAATATGCCTCATTGGGTTTTGGGAATTTAGGTTATTAAATAGGTGTTTAAGTAAGTAAGAATGATTTTCTTCAATAATTAAGACTTGAAACTTCTCACGGTATTAGAAATGCCGACTGTCCTATTTAATTAACCTAACCCAAGCGTTGGTACAACCCTCTTAACTTATTGACCTCCTAGCATTAAATTATTATGTTACAACACCTATAACACATGTATCAGTTAAGCTGTAAGATTTGCATCCTCGCACGTATATTCTGCCTGGCGGTAAAACCAAAGGCGATTATGTAATGTAGCTGCCTGGCGGTAAAACAAAAGGCGATTATGTTAACCAATAGGGTGGCAGCTTGTTGTCAACCCTGCCAATTTTGTTAGGAAGCTAAGTTTTCTTTTATACTGAAGGTAAAAGGTAGTGGCAGTTGAATTAAGATCATCAACGAAGCTACATCTGAATTATAGTTACAAGATATGTAAATTATGTGAATAAATTGTACAAACAAGATGGATCGAGTTTATTAATTCTATCCCCTAATTGCTGGGCTGCAATAAAGTAACCCGACTGAAGAACGTGTGCAACAAAGGTGTTAAACATTAACAGGTCAGGTTGTAGCTCACAACAGTACGGTTCTTATTTTTTTGAAGATGAAAATAGCCGTTCTGTAACAATCAATTCCGAGCGTTACACATTTCTCATCCCAGAACTGACTAGACGGAGATTATTAAATAGTGTTTTGTTATTCCAACACGATGGAGCAACAGCCCACACAGCCAGAAACACCATGAGAATTCTGCGATAATTTTTTAACGACCGTATAATTTCTCGATGTGGAAATTTGCCTTGGCCCCCCAGGTCCCCCGATCTCACGGCACCCGATTTTTTTTGTGGGGGTATTTGAATGAAAAGGTTTTCGCAAGTCGCCCTGTGACAATTGAAGAGCTAAGAGACGGCATTCGAGAAGAAATTAGACGAATAGATGGCGATTTGCACCGCCGGGTGATGCATCAGTTTGCATTTAAAATTGAAAGTTGTATTCAAGTTGATGGAGGGCATTTAGAACACATGATTTTTAAAAGTTGAATAAATGTTTAAGTCAGTAATAAATCCTATATAATTAGCTGTGCATTAGCGAAATAAAAGATTTTTTTAGTCGACTTGAATGATTTTATCCGAATAATAAAGTGGGTAGTTTAATATGGGGAACCCATAAGCAATTGCAGAGACATCAACTTTACAAAGATAAGATGTAAGAGATGGCAATATAATCTGCAGAGCTCTTTTGAATAACGTCGGAAATACATTCCTCTTGCGGGTTAATCCAAAACTCGACAATGGTTATTGACGAAAATCGTCTCTTCTTTTCTGTTCTTGATGTTAAATCAATGAATTGTTCCCCTTCTTCCAACGATACATTTTTAGGTGCATTTTCAAACGGGTTAGTTATCGTCTCGTATTTGGTCAGAAGACTCTCATTTTCATGGAAGTAACGTTTAAGAGTTTTAGACAACGTTTATAAATGATGTTCTAGGGGACCGCGGTAGAGTAATGACCGCAGCGCTTGGCTTCGGAGTTATTCTACCAAAGTCGCTCAGGTTCGAATCCTGAGCACTGCACTTTCCCAGGGTGTTTGTGGCGTCTGGGCATGGGGTTTTTCAAGGGTGGGGCATGTTAGACCTGTGAATAGCACGAATTGTGCTGAGCCGGGATAAGCGGGGTGGGATGGGAATCTTGGTGTTGCCTTCGGCAACTCCACGATTCTTAAAAAGAAAATGATGTTCTATGCATTTAAAAATGACACATACGTTTGTATGGCTTAGTTTGTTATCGTTAATTAATGTTTTTAAATTAATAAATATTTCTGTGTCTTCACTGTTTATCTTGTTTGATCAAAGTTCTAATTTTCGCGAAAAGTTATTAATTTACCTAATAAATGAGTATTATTTTCTTGCAACTGGGTACTTTAAGATATTTAATTTTTGAAAAATGTCAGTCAAATAAGGGAGATTCGTTAGGTACAGTTCGTCAACAAAATATTCGGCATCTTCCTGATTTTTATTTTTAAAAACGTATATATTTCCTGCATAAGCTCAAAAACCCATTGTATAACATTTCCACGTAATAACCACCAAGATTCGCCGTAAAACAATAGTGCTGAATGGTCGGCGCCCATATCATCGCATATTGAAGAAATAATCTTGCCCTTATAGACGCTGTTTTTATATCATTTTTAATAGAAATTACAATCGATAATACCAAATTATGTTCCGGGCTGATTTACTTCTAAGCGAGTGATTCCCTATGTATTATGCAATGGTACTAAGTGGCATTTGGATTCTTTTTGCATATAAGTTCTTGTAGATCATCACATTTTCTTGCCATCGCCGGTGCCCCATCAATACAAACACCAGCACAGTTTTTCCACTCCAGACCAGAATTTACTATATAAGTATCAGTCATTTGAAATAGATCCGCACCTGTAGTATTTTTCTGAATTTCTTTGCAGAAAAGTAAGTCCTAGCTTATGGATGCATTATCGATGTAGTAACGAACGAAGGCTATCAAATTTGCATCTTTGATCATATCCGTTGCCTGGTCTAGCTGAATGGCAAACAATTTGTTTGCAAGTTTCGAACGAAGCTGCTCCTGCAGATCCTCCGACATACCATGAATGCGCCTAGTAATAGTATTATTTGAAACGGGTATTTTCGGAATCTCTTTAGCACAACTATCTCTAAACATTGTTGCGACCATATCAACGGCAGCAGGAAGAATAAGATTTTCCCCAATAGTGTTTCTAGTAGAGGTTTCTTGCACTTGGCTATGCGATGTGCAACTTTATAAGATGCAAACAGAGCTCTTCAGTTTATTTGGTTTTATACTGTCAGCAGCCAAAATATTACATACTTTGGTCGCTCTTCCCCATTAATGACCGTATTTATAAAACCAAAATTTAAATACTCGTCACAATATTTCCTAGTTTGTGCTTTGGGAGTGTTGGCAGCTGCTTTATCTGCAGAGGCATAATATGTACTTACACATTCAAAATTACGTTTACATCCGATTAAATATTTTTCCATACTTGAAATATATTTGTACAAACTTTAAATTACTCAGGTGCAACAGAACACCAATGAAATATTACGCGTCTGATTGCTGCTACGCTTACTATTAAACTAACCTAACTGAACATGCATCATGGTTTTATACGTTCTGTCCCCACTGTCACAGTTTCTGGACCATGCTACGGTTCTCGGGAAAGTTCAAGATTTCGTTGTGCTAGAAAGGGAGGAGGGAAGGCATGTATCATAACATATTTACGAAACGGGCCGCGAAATCTACAAGTTTGGGGAACGCTGCATTAAATATTTAATATAATTATAAGTTTGTAGCTCAATAATGCTGAATTATTTCTACTGGTAGAACTTATCATGAATCTTAGCAAATAAACCCAATACAAGAAAAATTCACAAACGCTAAGCTAATTTATTTAATTTTCAATAATACGGTACGAGTAGCGGGTAGACACACTACGCACCCGGCGGAGATAGGTCTACTTCAGGGAAGCGTTGGTTCTCTCTCACATCCTCACATTGAGGGACCATGTCCGAACCCCGAACCAAATCCTATCCATACCATATTAAATCCAACCTGTCAGATCAGCGTAGCGAGTCACGGTCAACCCCCCCCCCCTTGAAATTTGAAACTTAAAATATGAAACAAACTATAAATCGACTCTTAGTTCCCAGAACTGTGAATACCTTTGATTACGGTAGCGATCAGATCAGGATTCGAAGAAAAGGTGCGAAAAATAACTCCTGGGTTACAACAGGCTGCAGACAACCGAAGCGATGAGAAGATGAAGTAAGGATGACGGCGGAAAGAAAATGGAGACGACCAGCAGAGGAGAGAGAAAAATGGAGAGAAAAAGGAGAGGACTATGTCCAATATTGGACAATAAGAGTCTGAAAGAACAAGAAGAAGAAGAAGAAGAGGAAGAAGAAGAATAAGGTATGATCAACAAAATATTCGATAATCTAGGTAGCTTAAGGTGACTAGCTATCACATCATTGAAGTTTCTTGTACTATATCTAAAGAAATAACTGCAGTTTATTTTATTCTAATTGATACAATATGACCAACAAATTTTCGATAAGGGTTGGCTGTAGTTACAAAGCGTGTGTCTGTACTTACGCTATACAGTTGTGATTAACTTCAAATCTTAGCTGCATACAATAGAAAAGGTTCGCTTTTCAATTCTGTCACGTCTTCTTACTTCTTCAGATGTCCGTTAAACAGTAATAGATAGAGAAAGAAGAACCAGCAAACGTGTCGAACGTTTTGAATCGTCTTGAATCTCTGCAAAATCTTACGAATTCTCGTTCTTCATGCGCATACATGATTATGGGGAGCGCTATATGGTATTTTTATTATACTACCGTACCGTCGTTTATGCACTTCTTTAAAAAAAAGTGTCAGTTGGTAGATGATTTGTCAATTGGCATAATAGTGATGTAATTAATTAATCAGTTGCTAGAAAATAGCATTGGTCTATAGTTTAACTAACAAAATTGTCCACAAAGGTTGTCTTTAGTAAGCAAACCTAGTAGTTTTACAAAAAAAAATTATAGTTTATAATATTTACTGCAATGATGCGATATTTATTGAAGTATAGTTCAACTGCTACAATAATTAATGATTACACTGGAACGCAAAATATGTTTTTCTGAGTGCGTAACTTAACATACACAGGGATTACGATTGTGTAAAGGTTTCTTTAGATCCTTAGAACGTGCTAAAAGTAAGCAGTTGAATTGTTTGATAATCTTAGACGGATTCTTTATAAGTTCTTTGCAAGATGTCTACAAATTAATGATACACAGGATGGCTTAATGTATCTACCTATCACATCATTGTAGTTTTTGTTCTATATAAAAAAAATAACCAAATTAGTTTATTTTATACTCATTAATACAGTATGATCAACAAAATGTTGAATAAGGGTTAACTGGGATTACAAAACGTGTGTCTTTACTTAAGCCATACAGTTGTAACTGACGTAGTTGGATGTACAATAGAACCGGTTCGCTTTTCAATACCGTCGCGTCTTCTTACTTAGTTTGAGGTCCATTAAACAATAAGTAGGACAGAGTAAGAAGAACCGACAGAACCTAAAACTGAATGCGTTGACAAACGCGCGTGGATAACGTAAATTTCAAATTGTTTTTAATTTCAACAAAAGCTTACGAATTGTTGTTCTTCATGTGCTTCCATCTTTCTATTGTGGACACTATATGATGTTTTTTAATATACCGACCGTCGGGCTTCCTTATTTACATTGAATAGTTAGTTTTTAATATGAAGCAAAAACTCTAACGTAGTGATAGCTAGACCTTAAGCAATTTAGACGTAGACTAGTCCATACGCTAAATACTTTCAGAAAGCTACAAGAAGTTCGCGAGCCATGCGGAAGGTATGTATTCAATAGTAAATATTTTCTTGATTTAAAAATAATTGTAGTAACTGTTATAAATTGTATGACTCGAGTGAAGCCTTACGTTTAATAATTAAAATGTATAGCTTCCAAAGACGTCAAAACTTGCAAACGATGAGTTTGACATTTTTAAAATTGTATAGACATTGCAGTGAATTGATTAATTGTTAATATTATAATAACTGGAACCAACAGGTTGTGAACTTGCATGTTGGGTCATGCATTCTTATCTGCTAACACTTGACCTGTGGAATTGCCATTTAGAAAAATTAAAATAAATATAATTGATATGCAGGAATGAAGCTCAATAAGGTGAGATTTAGCATCAATGGAAAATACGTTTAATTTTAAGATCAAAATATTAGTCATAGTTGCATTAGTGGACATGAAAGAAAATTCAATAATAACAACAAATAACTTAACGTTAATTTAATTTATACGAATGAAGCAGAAATTAAAATTATTACAAACTG
>JABXWE010013813.1:0-22046 GCA_014611495.1 Limonius californicus
GGGGGGGGGGCGGTAGTATGAATGAATGAGAAAAAAAACAGGAAGTTAAAATACAAATTTAGTAATTTTTGCTACTGCTTTGTTTATTGAAAAACGGATATTACAGCTATACAAACTGTAAGTTATTTAATGACCCTTGATGATAAACACTAAAACTATAATCTGCAATAATGTTTTTAATTGCTAACATGTCGGACTTTTAACATTTTTAAAAATTAAGTAAACGGGGCGTAGATCTTTCAATAATTGTTATTAAATTTAATAAAAATTGTTTTTTTATTAAGCAACCTTGTATTACGACTTTTAGGAATTAAAAAATAATTTGATGACGCATATTCATTTTCTAAACTCTCTTTTAAGGATTTTAATTATATTTTGACGGTACAAACAATGTCTAGAAGGCAAGGGATTGTTATTATTTATCGAAGAACTTCATTTCCAAAGCTTTGCACGAACATTTAAAATATTTGAATATTTATTCAGAAACGTGGGCTTGATATACAATAAATTAAACCCAAAAGATTTATTATTGAAGATATTATAACAAAGTAAAAATTATCGAAAAAACAATAAGAATTGGTGATAAAAAGCGTGTAACAGATGCTATGAGAATTAGTCTTTTACCAGTTCAGACGATAAAATTATAAATAAAAACAAATTAATACACACGGATTGTAAAAGAACCCGAAAGTTACGATGGAAAAGGTTTCATTGTTGTTCACGCTGGCTTTAAATCGGGATTTGTAGAAATTCCATCGTTATTATCTGCATCCATATTGCAAAGAGAAGATTATCGTGGTAAAATGAATGGGAAAACGTTTAAGACGTGGTTGACTACCGATTTGATAGATATCATAGACTAAACTTCATTAATCATTATGGATAATGTTCCACATCATTCAACTTTAATTGCAAAGATGCCATCATCAGCGTGGATAAAGCCTAATATAGCAGCTTGGTTAAGTGCAAATAAAATTCCCTTCAGCCTTCCTGCTAAATTGCATAGGAAAGAAAAATATTACGTGATTGATGAATTATTGAGGATTTGTGGACATGAAGTTCTACGTTTGCCACCATACCACTATAAGTTTAAACCATCGAAATGACATGGGCGCCTGCAAAAATTATTACAATAACTATATTGGCAGAGGTGATTATGGTGATGACAAGGTCATTGCAATGTGGATGGAATCATTACAACAATGTACTCTAACTGTGTCGTATATTTCATACACGTCATACCGAAGACCTTATTAAGAAGTGATATGAACTTGAAAAGATTTTAGATGTAAAGGTGAACGAAAATGTAATCCGTGTAAAGAATTCAAGCGAGTCTAGTTCGGATTGTAGATTAATTTTAAAAATATATTTTTAAATAAATTAAATTAGTTGCAGTCAAAAAATGTTTTAATGAAAATGTTTAATTTTTTCAATTTCCTTCTAAAGTAATTGCGTTAAGGTTTGTGAAAATCCATTTATAATTTTAAAATACATTTAAGGTATAGATCTAGTTTTTCCCATATTTTGAAGGTAATATGAATGACATATTTTGTATTTTAACAAGTAGCTTGTCCCTGATTTTCTAATGCATACATGCATGGACGTTGCAACATAACCTTACTTTTAAACTTCAATTGTATTGGCAAATATAACTTTTAAAATTGCCACCAACCATTTTTACTTTAAATATGTTTGAAGTTGCTAATTTGCCTAACTTTTTTAATATTAAACCATACGCGTGTGATTTATCTTGATTTTGATTATATGTTGTATTGTTAAAATAAAGGCAAGAAATGTTCGAATGATTCAACTTTGATCAGTAGGTGTTATGACGTAACAAAATGAACCCGGAATTGAAACGGCAATTTTTTGACATTTTCGTGACACACCTTTGTTGTTGACAAATTCCATCGATTGCATATAAATCAAACGCTGTTAACATTTTGAGGATTTGCGTTATTATCTAAACATAAACGCACGTAGTCGCACAAAGTGTGAAAAAGCTCTACGCATGCATCGCTTGTTATTGAAACTGATTTGGATCGTTTATGGTATTAATTATAGATTTAATTACAGCAATTTGTGTACGTAAATGTATAAAACGTTCCGGTGGAAAATATAAAGATTCAAACAGTGAAGCGTAAAAGAAAGCTAAAATAGCCAATGTCACTCACATACGTACGCACTTTCTCTATTAGGGAAAACTAATATACAGGTTTCATTTTCGTTATTAGTCATTTTGATAATAATAGACGAAATGTGATTTAATGATGATAATGACTTAGCTATTTATTCGAAGCTATTACTTTCACTTTCAACATTGTTTGACTATTTTTTATGTATAATTTCTAAATCGAAAAATGATTTATTACGAGAAAATGTAAGAATAGTGTTTTCGTTATATTTTGGCCTTAACTCCACCCACCAATAAATATACTGCAGAAATTATATTAAAGTTAAAGTTGTATTTTTAAGTAACCTAAAAACAGCCAATTTTTGATGATAATTGAACGAAAAGCACCAAATTTACATCGTGATTGCCTGGCAATTCTAATTTTTGGCAAGTTAAAAACCAATCGTAAATATTATATCTCTTCCATATCATCACCCATCTATTTTCCTTTTAAAGATGCAAAACATTACATAATGCCACGCAAGCAACTTTGTTAGATCGCGATAAATCTGTGCAAAAAACAACTTTGTTAGCCTCATGTGATATTTAAAAGAATTCCTCGGCAGTAATAGCCATCCTCTTCAACAGTAAGTGAAAGACAAGAACGGAGTGCTATCGTGTTAGTTTTGTTACTTTCTCTCGCATTGAAATTACTAAGAATGCTGGTAAAGTGATGGCGATTTTATCAACTCGCGGTATTTCTAAAATGATGATGCATATTAATTTTAGCTGCATCTTCCTGCATATACATGGCGCAAGAAGTTGTGGTTTGGGGGAAAATATTAATGCATGAAGCGAGATTTTCTCGTGTACATAAAATTACAAAGGGAGCGGTTTTGCGGTTTCGCGGTTTCGCGGAAAAAATATGTTCATTGACACAGAAAATAAATAACAAACCGCATTTTAAGAAATATGAGGGGAGAAAATTGTTTACTCAAAAGATTCATTTGTATGCAAATATATTACACAATGATAAATAATAAGAATCGATACACAAGAAGGCCTTTGAGTAAAGAGCCTTTTAAAACTTAAGTGGTTAATTATGGTACAGGCTTTAAGATTTATTTTTTTAATGATATTTCCTCAGTCTTGTTATTAAAACTTTAATCGCACTAATCAGAGAAATTTTATTAATTTAATTACCGACTTTCTTGTTTGATAATTGCATACTTCACCAAATGTCACGACATATCAAACATGCTGGAGGATTGTTAATAAACTTAATTTCGTTAAAAAATTAGGAAACGACATCCATTAAACAAATTGTCTGGTCGATTTGTATTTATGCAACTCCTATAATTTACCATTGTTTTATTTCTTGTTCAAGACTGTGTAATAGAATTAAGATACAAAGCAGTACCGTTTCGTAACTATTATGCAATATTTCTTTCCAAAGTTTACCGCTCTAACCATTAATGATTTCATGCTACAATTAACTAAACACTAAACACTCGCGTTTTATAATTACTACTCGTAACACCAGAAGGCAGCAATTTTTGTCATAGTAATTTAGTAGGCAATCGAGTGTGCGAGAATTGTTTTAAAGTTTAGCAACTGGAGGTTTTTGAGGTACGTGTGAAACTTACGGTTAATTAATAAAAAACAAAACTGTCAAATTGGATAGTTAATTTGAAAAGTTAGCGTAAAACAATTAGAGTGTGGTTTTTTTATTCTTCTCTCTTACCCTTCCCTGTCTTCAAAACTTTACTATAGTTCGAATTTTGTAATGGTACTGCGTATTTTTCTACTTTAAGCCGATAAAAAAAGAGAATCTCAGAAATGTGTGAAAAATTAAATACGCGAACGCAACTTTAATTACATCTCACAAGGAATAAATCAAGCTCCATGTCTAATTATAGAAATTAATTGCATTTTTTGCTGGACAAGCATTTATATGCACGCAGAAGGAAACTTGTAATTAACCATAAAAGTTTTCGTTTATGGAAATGTAGGCAAAGATATTTACCTAACTGCATTTGAAAATACGAAGTTTCGTAATAAAAATACTTCGAAATAACTGCAGGTAAATGAAATGACTAAGCCCTGTACAACAACGGGCAAAAAAATTGACACACCCATTTTTTCCTTTGTAAATATTATTGTTTGGCCCGTTGTACCCCCTAACTATATATTTTGTCTATCTGGGGTAGTTTCAAATCCCGTACTGATTTTTAACGTGTCACACAGCGCAGTGGCGCGGAACCTACGGCTTTACTTCTTATTCGACAGAAGGCATACTTTGAGATTTTTCCGTTAGAAAAATCTCACCCACCTCGACCGGATTCGACGCCGCGCGCCGCATCCCTTGGATTCAAAGGCAAATGCGCTAATCACTAGACCACCAAGGCCGGTCCTTTATAAATACGTATTCATGTCATCGAATAATAGTTGGCACTTCGTTGTTTTATTGTACGAACTAGTTGTCAATGTCATAATCATCAAATAGAGACATAGAATATAAAGTGCAAGAAAGTCTGAAATGTGTAAGGATCTTTCACTCATTGCTGTGGTCGAATCGGATCAAAATAAATACAAAAATAACTATTTACAGAGCAATTGTTAATAAATATTGACATACAAACCAGAATGTTGGCAGTTATCGGTCAAGAGTAGAAAGAAAATAGAAACTGTAGAGATGGATCTTCTAAGAAGATCATGCGGAATATCTCGGCTAGAGCATATACCAAATGAAGAAATCAGAAGGCGGACAAAAAGAATATGCACAACTACAGAAGATAGAAACAAGGCAACTTTTATGGTACGGGCATATGATGAGGCTGGGAGAGGACCGATGGCCAAAACGTGCGTTCATTAATAATTATACCTCAACAAATAGAAGAAGAACAAGAGGAAAACCCACAATGACATGGATAAATAGATTGGGAGCAACAATGAGGGATATAGCAATTGAGGAAGAGCAATGGAGAGATAGGAGTAGACGGCGATCAAATTGCGGGATGCGGCAGAAACTGTAGGACCCCCGCTCGTACATACATGTCACAATAAAGTGTGAAAATGCTTAGACATTTAAGTAAGAGCAATATTAAAGCTAAAATGTTGGTTATTAAGTTGCGTTGCTACTGAAATCAGAGAATCAGAAAAGATGGTATCAGCAACATGATTTGGTGCGTCGTTTGGGATCGGGACGTCCAAAAGTATCTAGTGAAGAAGAAGATGCTGCTTTCGTAAATTATATTACACACAAGATGGTTGATTTAACAGCGAAGCTATAAGAAAGCCATTTTTAACTGAAGAGCATGAAGAAATTAGAGTAGGATTTACACTCCAATATCCAACTAGAGATGATGACTTCTGGAGTAGGGTTGTTTTTTCGGACGAAAAGGTTTTCCAATCTTGCAATAATTGTAGAATACGGATATATAGACTCAGACATCAACGGTTTCAGAAAAGATATTTTCATAGTTTAAATAATAGTGGTCGGTTATCGGTTAACGTATGGGACTGGATAAGACCTCTTGCTTCACTATAGAAAATCGTCTAACAGGGGAAAATTACAGAAATATTTTGATACTATTATGTTAGCATATGTTATTCATAGATTTCAAGAAAACAGTTTCATTTTTCAACAGGACAATTGCCCTATTCATACATCCAGAATTGTTAAAGACTGGATTCAAGAAATCAGGGTAAATTTATTGGAATAGCCTTTCATTCTCGGCAGATTAGACCTAGAAATACAGGAAAATTATGTTAGGCATTTGGTTCTATCAATGCATACAAGTTTACAAATGGTGTTAGAAAAAAATGGAGCTGCTACAGAATATTAATGACTTACTTAAATTTATATCTTATATTAAGTTTACAGTTCTCTTCAATATATTTTACATTTAATTTTAATCGATTCCGCTATTTTAATAACACTTTAATTAATTAAAATGATACTAATGTAAGAATAATATTTTTGGACAAATTCTTCTATATTTAGTGCACGTTCGTGTAGTTGTCAATAAAGCCATTGTCTAAATGTTGTGGTTAACTAGTCCCCAAGTCTAATAAATTATGTTAATGGTTATGCCTTTCCAAGACCCGAGGCCCGTCGCAGAGCGATGTTTTTAGGTAAGATTTAGAAAAATTAGGGTTATATTATATATATATATATATATATATATATATATACATATATATATATATATTGCTGTGGAGCCCCACGTTTGGGGTGCTAAAAATAGTTGCTGAGTAGCCTCACGTTTGGGGTGCCAAAAATAGTTGCTATGTGATGCAGAAGATAAATAAGCTGCTGTGCGTACACAGGATGTTGGGCGTTCAATGACATGTACATATCAATGACAAAACGCATGAAAATACCTCACACAGCAATACTTTAAAATGAGACTTTAAAATTTAAATACGAAATTTATTTATTAAAAACGTTAAATTAATTTAATTTCAGCGTTAATAAAAAGAATACGGTTGGAATAATTGGGTGTTGCGAAATTGTATTCCTATTTCATCGACCAAAGGAAGTTGGCAAGGCAATTTTAACTCACGGATTAAATTCTGGTAAAAGAAATTAATTGAATAAACTTCCAAATACATAAAGCCTTTCGATAATCTTTAACTGGTGTGGCAAATAATTACAAATTTATAAAACTAATAATTAAAGTACTGTACTTGAGAAATATCAAAGTTTATTTTTATAAATTAAATAAACTAACCTTAGTTCCTTTAGAACAGCTGAACGCCTTATGCGCACGCAGCAAACTACTTATTTCTTCCAACGTTTCTTGAACTCGCGTAGAAAATGGCTCCCAAGGTCTCTCGCTCAATAATTCAGGTCTTTTCTTCAATTCATTCGACAGTTTCCAAAGGCCTCTCATGAATCATTGGATTTCACTGGATCTTTGTTGTTTTGCAGGCAATAAATTTGCGTTTACCTGTTGCTGGTTTTCTTTTTAAAACGATGCAAATTGATTTAGGTTACTTTTAGGTTAGGTATCAAAACTTCCCAAAATGATTCGTTATTGAACGTTAAAAATTATTTATTCGAAAATCGAAGCACTGATGTATAATTGCACCCCGTAGCACTAGGTAATATTTATAAAACTTTGGTAAGTAAACAGGAACCACATTAAATCACTTTATTTTTCAACTTTGAGGTTAACAAACAAATACAAAATGTTGCAGACCGTTTTTAAATACAAATTTGGCTGGGAAACCTTCAATAGTTTCCCCGAAGGATATTATGGAAGTCCCGCTATTTTTCAGAAACTTTCCTTTTATACCTGTCCTAAAAAAAGCTAGCGTTGTCATAGCAACTTACATAACATTCATAGATTTTAACAAAACACAATCTACTTCGACCAACGTGACTTGTCATCAAGAAAAATTGACCAATCAGAAAGCAGCAAAGAAATGAGACCAATTTGAACAATAAATCTTATAAACTAAATAACTTAACGATGGATCATGCTAGGGCCAAACTAATTACATATTGGAAATCCTCATAAAAAGACAAATCTTTTGACTATCAAAATTAACCTAAAATGTATAAACAAAATCGATAATTTATCGATAAACAAGCAAATTATCAATTAAACTTTTGAAAAACAAACTTAAAGTATTACATAATCACACTATCTTTTACAAAACATTTTAACAGGTTCTAATCACTCAAATATAAGAAAATTGCGACATTTTTATAAGTACAGGACCTTTCAACGCATAAATATAAACAATTCAATAATTAAACCATTGTTACTAATAAAATTCACACACAAAGATGCCCTATCTAAGTGGACAACGGCGTTTGACCTTATATTTCCATCAGGAATTGTAATAACTTAGTAATTTTCACATATATAAACGAAAATGCCTAAACATTTATAAAATAGACATAAATAAACAAATCCTTGTCACATGGACTACATTTCTATATACAAATATTATAGAGTCTAAACGTTCTTTTAATGTAATTTTACAATTTCTATCTTTGTCGATGAAAATTACCTATTTTTGCATATAAACAAATAAATACACATTTATTGTTCAAACAAATACCACACAAAGTTGCCTCTCAAGCTATATCAATGGCATTTAGTACAATTTTCTGCCAATTAGCCACATTAATATGTTTAACATTACAAAATAGGTAAGAACGGTTAAATTATAAACATTTATATTAATATTATTGTTATTACAGCTCAAGACTCAGTAAAAATTGTCGAAAGGCATGAAAACAATCTTATGAACGCGGCTCCGTTGCCAAATTTCCTTCAGATGAATGCAAAACTTGCAATTCCCAACTTACGACAACCCGAGCTAAAATCGGACAAGACCTCGGATAGACTCATTTGAAAATTGTGTGTGTGAACAACTCATTTCCGTACAGGAAAGCTTCCT
This sequence comes from Limonius californicus, assembly GCA_014611495.1. Classification (NCBI taxonomy): domain Eukaryota; kingdom Metazoa; phylum Arthropoda; class Insecta; order Coleoptera; family Elateridae; genus Limonius; species Limonius californicus. Next base: position 8,534 of record JABXWE010013813.1, read on the forward strand.
ATAGCTTTATTACTTTATATTTAATTAGAATAAGTCCATTTCATCGAGTGTAACACAGCAATATATATAATATATAATTAGAGTTCAGGAGTTCAGTATAAGTGAAGCAACAGTGTATGTGGATTGCTTAGTTGTAAAGTGATATATACCTATTGGCTACCTGTAAGGTGGCAGAGTTGAGTGAGGTGAGTAGTTGTTGGTTGAAGCTGTAGATAATGCTTTTGTTTATGCAGTACTGTTAGTAATTGTAATTACTGTGTTATTCCGCTTGGGGGGCTTGCGAGCTCTCCAAGGTAGTCTGGGGATTGTGTACCCGCGCAGGGTTCCGTTTTAAGCTGCTTAATGCTTGGTGGGTCGGTGATTGGGCGTGATCACTCGACTTTGCACTTTGCATTGCACTTTACAGAGTAGCCTATGGAGAGCCTGTCTCGCACTCTTTTCATTGTGATGCACTTACGGCGACGGGCGGATATCGTTTGGTGATCACAATGACACGGGGCGGACCCATTGCCCGGTGGTACCCGTTACAGGTTAAGGTGAGCTACTAGATACAACGCGGGATCGTATGGGGCACACCCGACCCCCTGCAAGTAGAAATGTAGAAATTCTAATGCTAATATAGTAATGTATTGTTTGTGCGTTCCATGATTTGCTGGTGTGTGCTGAAATGAGGTTTCGACTGTTTGTGTGTTTACTTTATGAATGCATCGCGTATATATCTAAAGCTGTTCCCGAGCTCTCGAGAATTTAGCTTTAATAGGTACACTTAATCGATTTTGAGAGCGTATCGGTGAGTTTTAGTTAATTATTACTGTTAGTTTGTAAAAATTCCCACCGCCCGTCCCAATGCGAAAAAGGCCCTTCTACAGTAATTTGAAAATTTTGGCCTTTATAATGAGACGTCTCTGTCTTTGTGACATTTTTTTGTCACTACGCCAAGAAAGGCATAATTACAAAGTTTAAAATTAATATAAAACGAGCACTAGATTAATGTTCGCGTTTCCCTTTTTTGTCCGCAATTGTACCTTTCATACTGATGATAAGCCAGAAACTGTTTTGCGAGTTGTTCTTAATATTATGTCGTGCTTTAAGTTTAAATGATATTGAACACGCGCACGTTTTAAAAGTTTCCAAACATCAGCACTGTGGAGCAATAACCGATCAGCTGCTCTTGTGAAATAAATGTTCGATAGATATTAGTGCTGCATATGGGTTACTCGGTTAACTAGGTATTGCGAGACGCCTATCAGGTTCAAAAAATTAAAAATCTAATATTTATTTATATGAAAAAATGAATTTATAACAAATATAAACAATACTACTTACAGAAGGAAGAATTTTTATATTATAACAGTTCAAAAAAATGAAGAAAAAAACACAAGTGCGTAAAAATTAAAACCCAAATTAAAAAAAAATTTATTGCATGACATTACCTCCTCTAATACTAAAACCTTGCTATCCTTTTACAGCGAAATTAATTGAAAAACTTTAAGTAATAAACCAATATATTTCGCATCAGTACTTTACATTTTGACTTAATCTACCAATCGAACTGTTAAGCATCTCTTAAATGTTTTTATATTGAACTTATCTATTTCTACCAACTTGTTAAAAATTAATCAATCTGAACTTTGCCGCAGCACACAGCAGTTATTCAAAAGGAAATCCTGCAATTCATTCTGATTAAGTATTAATTGAATCTAATATTTCAGACTGTCGCCTTCAATATGCGAAGTGAATATCGGACATTAAACATCTTAAGTTGGATGCTATATGAATAAAAGCAGCAATTCTATTGCAAGCTACTTACAAATTGGTGAATGCGGATTGGTGTAATAAATGCATGTAGCTAATAATTATTTACCGTCACGTCATGGATTAAAATTGCTCAAGATGAAAGTAGAATCTGTTGAAACGGTTGTTGTTTGGGGTACATTCACATTATCTAATATAAGGTCTTGCGCTTATTTGCATGTCAACATAGTTAAATTTTAAAACTGGCTGAATTAACTTGATCAAATTAAAAATTGTATACAGAGTTTATTAGATTATCAATATCGCCAATTTGTATGCATTAATTCCGTAGAATGCAACTTCTTGATTGGGAAATTGTCACCTCCAAAGAGACCGGAGAAGCCCTTAGACAGCATTCTTGTAATGGGTAGTACTACTTTCCTTATGCAAGAGTTGTAATAAACTCTGTATTGTTTTGCGACTCCTCGTTATACAAAACTTGCTGGATACTCTCTTGAAAGTATGACATTTTAACATACAATGCTGGACATTTTGTACACCAAGGTCTTTGTGAAATAATACCCACAAGGATTTTGTCTTGTACAAGAGGGGCACCAGAACCATATGTACAACATTTACTATTTCCACTATAAGTTCCAGCACATCCAGTCACACCCTCCACGATCTGCTTAATGCTGTACATTTTCCTACAACCATCGGCTTCTAAAAACAGCACGGGTAACTTTTTCAGCTTCTTTGGATCTAAGCTAGCCTGACTATTTTGAATACTCCAACTAACTACTGAAGCTGAGGAGTTAACCTTATAATTATAATCTGAACTGGCAGTTTTGATATAAGATACTCTTACTCCAACAATAGATTCGATTATTTTTATTAAAGATACATCGTAGTCGGTTTGGTTTTCAAGATATTTTCGATGTATTAGATATTTTTGAATGCGGTGTTCTTGGCCAGCCTTCCAATAGTGAGAATTTGATTTAATTCTGATGTGGTAGTTCTTTGCCTAAAATTTCAATTGTTAAATTTGTTTCAGATATTTTTGAAAATTAAATCGAAATATTTGTGATTTGCAACCAACCATAGAATTCACGTTTAGATTAAACTAAATTCAAACAGGAAATTATGAAACGTTGCTTTTGTGTTTGTGTTGTGTTCTGATAATTGGAAAAAACAAATTGTACCCATTCTTATACTCGAGGCGTTTGGCAATTAACTAAAATGTTGCATTTTGACTGACACACAATACCATAAGATTAAACCTAATCTGACGTTCCCTTGGTAAGTATATCTCTGCCTATCTGTTTCTTAGCATGTAAACCATTGGGAATGTACCGGGGTGTGAAGAAGTTCTGCTTCACCCAAGAAAATAATTATTTCTTGAAATTTAGCTACATTTTTGGCATAGTTTCCAAAAATTACTTTTTCATATTTGATTTTAATGACTATGTCAACAACTTATCTCTTAATTAGGTACTTACAACTTCATAGAAAACAATTCGGGTAAGTTCTTTTCTAAAATCGATAATCAGTTATTCACGCATTTTCTAATGGGAATCATTAAACTGCATTTAACATGAAACTTTAAAGCATAATTAAGAGAAATATTTATTATGTTATGAGTATACATATACAGGGTGTCCTGGAATTACCACTGTGTTCTCATATGCTTTCTGAACAAAGAACCTAAGAACAAAGTTTGTCTCCAAGGCTTAATTTTCGCTCACGAAGCAAAAAAGAATAATAAACTTGGCAACACTGTTGCAATTGCTTTAACGGCAAGAAATAAACAAAGTAGGCTATCTATTACTAATAATTATTATGCAAAAGGCACATAATAGAATGTAATTTAGAATTACGAGCTCCCTCAGGATGCTTCTTTGAAACAATTTTTAAGTAAATAGTGTATTTTAATTTTCTTCCAAATTATGATTTGTAACTCTTCGCGGCCGACCTGCGTTAAAATGACTTGGAAGAATATTTCCAGTGTCCCTAATTCGTTACATTGCAGCCTGTATTACAGTATGGCATGGATGTCCCCGATCAGGAAAACGGTCGGCATAGACCCTTGATGCTTCGTTGTAATTAGCATCGCATTCGCCAAGAACCAAATTCATGTTTGCATATTCACTTGCAATATAATCCATAATAATGTAAAGTAAATTAAAAAATCCAAACACAAAATAGCTTAAGTAGACAAAATAATAACTGTCACTGTCACAAAATTTGGAAAATCGAAATAAAAACATTTTTCAAAATCACGATACCCGCTTAATTTGCTTAAATTAACATGATTGTCAGCTTTAGTTTCTTGAATGTTTCTTGCTTCTGTCAGTGCTTTCAACAAATTGATTAATGCTTTAAATCATGATTTGATGGTGATTTTAGGTTGTAATAGACTTATTTATTGATAAATTAATTATCTTATTTAAATATTTGTGGCTATAAACTAAATATACGATGTTAAAGGTGATACCTTTAACAGGTCCGTGTGAGAAAACTAAGCCTCGGAAACAAATTTTGTTCTTAGGTTTTTTGTTCAGAAAGCATAGGAGAACACGGCTACCTGAAGCTTTAGTGGTAATTCTGGGACACCCTATATATACCTGCAGGTACTATGGATTACAGTGGCAAAATGCATCCGGAAAAAAGCCGTTAAAATTGTCGGATGAAAAGCGATATGAAATATTTTTTCATCATAAACAAGGCGCTTCCAGTAGTGAAATAGCTATGAGAGTGCAGTGCAATCAATTTACAATTATTAGAGTGATCAAAAAATACTCCGAGATGGGACAATTGAAGAGTGAGAGACGACATTGTATTGCGAAGGACGATCCTGGCAGACAGATCTTTTAATTCGACAGATTTAACCAAAATATGGCCCGAAGCTACTAGCGTAAATGTATGCACTTCTACTGTAAGACGGAGATTTCTTAAATCTGGACTTAGGGGTTGCAACGCCCGGAAGAAACACCTCCTTTCAGAAAAACAAAGGCTCCACCGTTTGAGATGGGCAAAGGATCATTGCCATTGTGCCCCAAAACAATAGCAGAAGGTATTGTTTACAGATGGATCTACCTGTAACATCAACAATGATGCTGGAAATACATATGTTAGAAGATTTCCTGGAGAAGAATTTTCGCGACAGTTTGTTCCGCCAACAATTAAACATCCAACCTTTGTCATGATATGGAGCTGCATGTCTGCTGAAAGTGTTGGTAGACTGCGTGTTGTATCTGGCATGATGGAATGCAACCAATTACATTGTTGTCCTACAGGAGAAGATGCTGCCTAGTGGAAATTAGTTATTTCCTGACAAAATCTTTATCTTTCAAGATGATACTGCTCCTTGCCACAGATCAAAGGTTGTTCAATCTTGGATGTCCAATAAAGCTAAAAGAATGGATGGGCAGCACAATCCTCGGACCTAAATCCTATAAAAAACTTATAGCAGAGGATTTCTAACATTATTTCAAGAAAAAGGCCCACAATAAAAATGAAATTAATTGAATCCCTGACTGATGCCTGGTACCGCTGCATTTCGAAAGAAGATTTACAAAAACTGGTGAATTCTATGCCAAAAAGGTGTGAGTTAGTTATTAAAAACAAAGGATGGCCTATTAAGTACTAAATATTTTAAAATTAATTAGTGTGTATTATAATAAACGTGTAGGTATCGACTACATTATTATATCATATCATGAAGCTTTCACAGGCCTTAGAGGCCCATCGCTTTTGGTGTGAGACAAGGCTAAGTTAGTTTGTGCAGTGCACAACAGGGACCGACTCTGCGGTTACCGCTGTTGTGTGTAAATATTTTTTGTTTATGGTCTTGTTACTCCTCTAATGCACCGTAATTCGAGGAGTTCCATTAATTTAATCCCCAATTGCAAAAGGAGACCGGGACCCAGTACCGACCAACCAGGGAATTAGAAAATTTTCCGACCCTGGAAAAATTCGAACCGGGAAGCGTTTGGACTACTACATCCAAAGCTTACCTCTCTACCACTAAGCCATCCCCGCCCTTACATTATTATATATAATGTACAATTTTTCTGTTTTTGAAAAAAATTTTATATATCGAATTGTTTCCGTTTTTTTATGGATAAACATATGGGCTTTTATTGTGTTTAAGTACCTGTATTATATTTCCAACGACGAAATGGAAAATATTTGGAGAAAAAAAAATGGGTTTAAACTGCAATTTATCTTATTTGTGCAACTGATGCAAAACTTATTCACATCACTGTAAATGAACAAACTTATCGTGAGGATTTAATTCGAAGGCTGTCGTTATAGGGAGAACTTTTGCTGTTAAGAAAACGGTGTCGCTACTGTTGATGAGGTTAGGTTGTAAAACGAAAACAAAAAAGTGAATAAAGTATACAGTTATAGAGACTTCGATGGGGCAGTGCGAATACGCTGTCACTCCAGTCACAGTGAAATGCGGCGGATCGGCCGCGTGGTCGAACCCCGGCTGAGACGACCGTATTTCACTTAGTTAAATTTAGGGTGTATGTACATGAATGGCTAGTATGCAAGGGACGCCCGCACCCCCCGGAGTAATGCGTACTGCAGTATGAATTAATGAAAAAAAGTCTACAGTTAATATGTAATTACAAATAGTGTAGGATTATTTAAAAAGGTGCCTGAGTTACCTGAAGAAATAGTTTCTAAACGTAATTTTGACATTTAGCTGTGTCCATGTAAGTGAGTGGAAATGTAGTCACGATTAAATACAGAAAACTGTAACTATTATCACAAAATTAATGTAAAAGTTTTTATCGTTCCTTATCATATTTACCTCGTCGAAAATTGAAAGGCAGCTGGCTGTTGTAATAGTCCAAAACGGATTTAGTATGGATGCATCACATATTCGTAACTGAAGTGCTTGTTCTCTGTGTGTTTTCAGTATCAAGGTGGCAACAAAATGGTACCTAAATATATCCTAAATTTGAAAGTTGTGGTAAAATTAATTACGTAAAAAAAGTTACGTACCTTGTGTTGAATAACGTTTATATTTTTTCTTATCAACATGCGCTTGTCATCAGACGAAACACAATCTTGCGTTAAATTTATGAGCACGCTAATAAATAGCCAGAAGGTTATAGAAAAACTTACTATGGCTAAAATAGTCAATCGGCTTTCCATTGGGGTAGCCATTTTGATGAGACGTGAGATATATGTCAAAATGTGACATTAACTAACTATACGAAGCACAATAAGAAAATTATTTTTTTATAAGAAATATTTAAAATTATTAATTTTTATTTAAGTCTAGTCATTTTCTGTTTTACTTCAATGTCTTCTTAAAGCTAAAAATTGTTGGTGTACCATGAATTCAAAATTCTGAACCATAAAATTAAACTGCTTGGTTAGGAGTCTTCCAATAAAATATCCTCAATCCAATCGTGGAAATAAGACACTCTGGTGTAGACTCCAGGCCACACTTTGGAACCACATCCGGTGCCCCACGACACGATTCCAATTAATACCCCATTCTGAGCAAGTGGTCCCCCAGAATCAAAAGTGCAAGCGTCGTTTCCACCGGTATAAGAACCTGCACATACCATTCTTAAAGTAATTGGCGAAACTCGTGTAGGTTCGTCATATTCGTAGGAATCGGAGTGGTCATAATCATCGTCAACATAATCCAGAAGATTATAATCATAGTCTCTCTCTCTATTACTATTATCTACATTTTTTTCGTTCATCTTTTTATATTTGTGAATACAATATTTTTGGGAGAATAGCACAACTTGAGTGGCACGCAAGTAGAATGTGACTCTTTTAGAGTCGTTGAAATATCCCCAGCCAGCTATGGAAGCGGTGGAATTTGTGTTATATATAAAATACGAAGGAGCCACTAAAATTCTTTTGTTCATTAATTCAACCCGAAGCACGTTCTCCGTGGTTTTTATTAAACCGACGTCGTAATCGTGTTCGTACAGTTTGTATTTCCCGTGTAAAATGTATTTTTCTATTTTGAATTCGAGGCCATGCTGCCAACTTGGAGCAGAAGTCCTGATGCGTACTTTGTCGTGTCCATACTAAAAAAGGATATTTTATTAATTTGTCTATCTGTAATATTTAATACTAAACAATATTCTCGCAACCTCTAAAACAGTGGTGTCAAACACGCGTCCGCGGGCCGCATGCGGCTCGCAAAACCCTAAAATGCGACCCGCGACCCGAAGCTTTAAGTAAATTTTATTAAAAGAATAAACTGGAATTAACACAAATTTAATATACATAACATTGTAAATTACTACTACTAAAATGTAGTATCACGTAAGGAACACCTTTTTATGGTCACTGATATATTCGCCGCTACCGATAAGGAACTAACTACGTGACTATATTGTTGTTAATATTAATATATTAATAAATTTAAAAAAGCAAAGAGCAACATCCAAATGCAATTGATTGAAATCGAGTGCAATACGGTGCTGAAATAAAAGTACGAGGGTAGGCTGAAAACTAATGCAAACATGCTTGTAGAGCGCGAACGAAATTACCTCCAGAAGCGCGCCAGGTGGCATGTGGAAGTAACATTACCCCTCAATACGCATGCGCAGGTTTGAGGTCGTTGCGTTCATCCAGTGTATTTAGAGAAGCGGAAGTATGGAGACGTGTTCTAGTGCTGTGGCAACGCGAATTAAACAGCGTGCTGTTATCGAATTTTTAACTGCTGAATAAGTGACTCCTACTGATATTCATCGTCGTTTAAAGGCTGTTTATGGTGACGATGCTGTTGATAGGTCTACTGTAAATCGATGGGTAATAAAATTTCGTGGCCGCGAGCCTGGAAAAGCCATAATTGTTGATGAAACACGCAGCGGACGTCCGATCACTGCCACAGACGATAAACATCGCAAACTCGTCGACGTTTTGATTCAAAATGACCGGCGAATCACTCAAACGCGTATCACAAACCATATTAGAATATCCAAGGAACGTGTCGGGTTCATTATTGAACAATTGGGATACCGTAAAATCTATGCACGATGGGTACCACGCCGTCTCACAGACGAGAACAAACAGCGTCGATTGGAATGCTGCGAGCAACTATTGCTGCGCTACCGTGACGAAGTAGATGACTTTCTTTTGAATATTGTGACCGGGGACGAGTCATGGGTCCATCGTTACGACCCGGAAGAGAAAAGACAGAGCGCTGAATATCGACATCCGTCTTCTCCTCAGGCGAAAAAGTTCAAAACACAACCATCCGCAAAAAAACTTCTTTTCACTGTGTTTTGGGATGCTCACCGATTTTATGTGACCGATTTTCTGGAACGAGGGGCAACGGTAAATTCTAATCAGTACATACATACTCTAAAAACCTCCGACGTCGAGTTTGTCGTGTTAGAGGCAGTCTGGCGCCAATAATCTTGCAACTCGCCCACACACCTCGCGCGCACCTGGAGAGGCTCTGCGAAACCTGAAGTTTGAACCAATTCCACACCCTCCTTTTTCCCCCGATCTTGCGCCTTGCGATTTTTATTTTTTAGGTGAAGGTGAACGCAGCTGTCAAGTCCTGGATTCGAGAAAAGTCGGAAGAATTTTTCAGTGACGGAATGAAATAACTTGTTACGCGTTGGGAGAAATGTGTTAGCCTTAACGGTGACTATGTTGAAAAATAAATATATGATTTTGAAACTTAAGAATTGTACTTTAATGTAAGTTTTGCCCGATCTTGCTATTTGTTTTTGTTCGCGCTCTACAAGCATGTGTACATTAGTTTTCAGCCTACCCTCGTATAATGAAGTTCGGTATTCCAGATTTGTATTGCACTTGCCAGAGCATTTAATCGAAATGTTTCCTACAAGTATCTCGGCAATGTTTGGTAGTACATATCAGGGGTGAAAGTAGAAAAAAAAGTCTGTCGAAACGAAACACAACAAGCTTGTGACGTACACGTTGGTGTTGTATGCAATGGACGAGTGTTGACCGTGCTTCTATCTCCAACCGCACGCTATCCATCGTCGGATGGATATATAAGGAGCACAGATTTCAGTGAGAAATCTTATCATTGAAGAAGGTGGTGCAACGGTATAGAGTTCACCTTTTAATCGGGAGGTGCAGGGTTCGAACCCCAGCAGTGTCGTGGTTTTCCTGGGTAATATAGGTAAATGCTGGGACACTATCTTCCATGAAATACCATTATCCAATTTTCATGGTCTTTCTCGTGCTTACATTCCCGTCACTGGCTGAAGAGGGACTGTCGGTTCAGGTTCGGAACCCGACTATAGCGATCTGCCCCCTTCTGGGTAATTAACCTACGATGACTTTTCTTTCGAGTGAGAAATCGTTTTGATTTTACTTATTTTGAAGATTTTTTACGAAACATTGAGCTATTGCCTTGCTTTGTTGCTTAGTGATCTTAAACCGGAACTAAGTCCGGTTTCAAAATCTTTTGCCGGAACGCCATTCCGGAGAGTTCCGGCTTACTTTCATCCCTGATACATACCCATGTGAATAATTATTTTCCCTTTTAAACTAATAACACATACAATATATAAAAAACATCATCCCAAAAAAATTTCATCCCATATTGACAAAATAGTTTTTGAGAATAGATGTCAAGTCTCTTTCATTTTCAGTTTCGTTAATTTTAATTTTGTTGAACGGAAGATTACATTACCTAAAACTATCGTATTTTTTTTAAATTTTTGCATAGGAGACCTTTTCTTTTTTGTGAACATTTTTTGGGAGACTCTGAAGGATGTAGGTATTCTTGAACAATTATACAGCCTGTTTCGGAGTAAGCGCCTTATTTTTTTTAGCCACGCTATGGGTACTACTTTCAAAATATTTGGCAGTAATATCTTTCAGGACATTCTCTACACGATGGTGATATCAGATTTTCAATTGGATGAATTATTTCAAAATGGCGACTTTCAACTTTTTTTTTTAAATGGAATGCCATCATTTTTTTTTTATTATTGAGATCCTAAAAACATTCTTTTTACGATACTATTTCGTTTATTAATTTAAAATGTATAGTGTTTTAAAATGTGGAGATGTAGAAGAGTCCTACGAATATCTGTAATATTGGGAGGGCCCGTCGCACCGACAATTCTGTTCTGCAAGAACTTGAACAAGAACGTTGAAACTCGCCTATTAACGATTATACAACTATCTACCGTGAGATATTTTTCCCTAGATGGGTCGGAAGGTGGACTTTAGGAAATCTCGATAGTTATTCGATTTGTTCTGGTATATTTAAACTATATAGGATAAGTCCACTTCCAGTAGTAATTGTTAACGTTTTAAACACATCGCAGTAGCACGAGACCTACGGCTTTACTTCTTATCCGACAGAAGGCGCACTTTCAGATTTTTCCTCGCTAGAAAAATCTCACCGACCTCGGCCGGATTCGATCTCGTGTCCTTTAGATTTAAAGGCAAGTATCCTAACCACTAGACCATTGAGGCCGGCTGGATTGGCTTAATCAATTACTGAAATGGTTTCTGGGTATGTGTTTAAAATCAATCAAAGTTTTAGAATTTGCCTGCCTGCAACCTGGCTTAATTTTATTGTTAAATTTAGCACGTGCTCTTGCGTATCAACAAACATTTTAGTGATATTTTTGCCATTCTGTGATTTGGGTTTATATCACTAGTATTTTATTAAACTGCTGGTTGTTTTTTTTTCATCTTATTTTGAGGTTATCCCGTATTTGTTATTTTATTTTGGTTATGAAGTTATTATCGTGAATACAAACACGTGCTTCAAATTAGATACAATTAGCTGGATGCTTACGTCACCAACACAGGACAATCAACGGAGTACGTTTCTAGCGTACATTAATTTTCACCCCATTCGTTGATTTTTTTTTTATTTGGCGCCATCGGTAAACTTTACCTCTTCACGTAAAATTAATGTATAATCGTCATGCGCTGTATTTTCAGTTCGACTTAGATACTGAGCGCCTTTTTCACGCATATTTATTTCCAACACGTTCTAAACAATTTACATGAAAATGTAACACAACATTTACTTATGAATTTTGTGTACGCAACGGTGCTAAATATTTTCACATAAATGGCGTGTAAATGTTGCATTAAATTTATTTTTCATCTCATTTTGAGGTTATCCTGTATTAGTTATTTTGTTGTAGTTAGGAAGTTGTTATCGTGAAAACAAACACGTGTTTGAAATTATGTACAATTAGCTGGATGGTTACGTGACCAACACAGGGCAATCAACGGGGTACGTTTCTAGCATACATGAATTTTCACCCCATTCGTTGAATTTTTTTTAATTTGGGGCCATCGGTTGACTGCTCCTCTTCACGTAAAATTAATGTAGAATCGTTATGCTCTATATTTTCCGTTCGAGTTAGATACTTAGCGCCGTTTTTCACGCATATTTATTTTCAACAAGTTCTAAATAATTTACATGAAAATTTAACACAAAATTTACTTATGAATTTTGTATATGCAACGATGCTAAATATTTTCACATAAATATGCGTGTAAATTTTGTATTAAATTTATCGTGGTGTCATACAGGCTTTACTGGACGCTTTCATTACGCGGTCCTCAAGCCCTGGTTAACTGCTCTGAAATTGTTAAAAAAAGTACAATATTCGCTTTTGCTAAATTTACAATAATTATTTTCTAATTCAACAACCATTCCATGGTTTTAGTGATAATTTCTTCCTAAAAGGCTCCCTGTAAATTGTTCTGCAAATTTTTGAATTTTACCCTTTCGTAATAGTTTACTCGAACAAACGTTTCAAAAACTGTTTAGATACTTCAGCCATGTTCAGTCGATATATACTCGTATATTTTTAAATAATATTTTCTTCATAGTGTATTTAAGGATATGAAGATTACCTCATCCATAACTATGAGACAATGGGCAGCAGTAACCAACCATTTAGCACTTATTATACAGGCACTACATTTAAGAGTATCTTGTTGTAGATGCCGATGCTTTATTATCACTATAGCAGCCATGTATGGAAACTTGTGCACTCCTATCTAAAATTAATAGTTAATTGTAGTTATTTAATCGCGTTACAGCAGCCTGATAATGGACATTTGTAAAACTAGTTAGGTTGTTGGTGTCATTTTTACTATAGAAAACTTAAGTCAATTATACGTACAGTGAATAAATAATCCTTTACACATTTTAGTTGCAGTGAAAAATAAATATTTGCTTTGCTAACCTCGTGTCCACCGACGATTCTTAAACTGCGGTGTAATCTATGTTCAGCTGTACAGTTGAACTGTCGAAGTATTTCCAGAATGATTACCAGTATTAAACTGGCGTTCACAAAAGAATTTATAAATAATAAAACCGTAATTAACTTTTTATTTATCATTTCACTACTGTATAAAATACGCCAATTGAACACACATGACATTTACTAACATAGCTAATAAATGTATGATGTGGCTTGTTTCTTTGAGATTTTCTCTACATAACCTAACTATACGAGTCAGGTATGCATTTTACAAGTAATCCCTATTTGCGCAAATCCGAGAGAGAAATGTTACTTCCGGCTTGGATCAAAATGGAACGGAAAAGCCGCGGCTTGTTAGCTGCCATTAAATTTCACAAATATACAGGGGGCTTTCCAGACGGCTCTAGTACTTCCTGCATCTTGAGTTGGAAATTTGTTGGTAGCAAGCTTGTTTGATTAGTAGAAAGTAACATTTTTGACAATGGAAATATTTTTAGCCGTTGCTTTCCCAAAAGCAAACACCATTTAAGTGTTATTTGGCATGTGCTGCTTGTAAATTCTTG
>JABXWE010013814.1:0-23964 GCA_014611495.1 Limonius californicus
TAACGGAAACACTTCCGTAGATTTATATGCAAACAATATTGAGCTACTGGATAACCTAAAAATTGGTTTGTCGGTTTTTGAGTAATTTTACAAAGTCATCGATTTGATCATACATTTTTAATCCAAAATCGATTTTATTCCAATTATTATATTCTACAACATCGCAGCTTTAGAATTGCAAATTAGTGTTCAGGAAAAAAATACTTGCCAAAACATATACATATTTAGTGTCCTCGTCCTGAATTTATTCTATCCATAAATTTGTCATAATACTTTCATTTTATTTTCATCAAAATCAAAGCGTTTCGATTACTGTCATAGCAATCCACACATAATGATTTGTTAATAACCACCTTCTAATTTCTCACAGGTTCAAAAAACACAATTCTCTTAAAATCCCAGATTTATTTTTTACGAAATCAAGTCTTCCTCAATGGTACTTATAGCATGAGAAAGTAAAAACCTGATTAATTCCACACATTATATAACCAACTATAGAAATACATACAGAGCTATCTACTTTAATAATTGTTAAGCGGAATTAGACATACCCAATGACTTGTAATTATTTCTTTTTTCCCAGCAGTATCATTCCCAAAATAATTATAGGTTACCTCCGAATTACTATGATTACCATGTTTTGAAAAACCTTTTGGTAATATGTTTATATGGTTTGGTGCGGTTTTTATTTAATTTGTTTTTAACCTTCGGAATAGTTTGTTTTGTTTTAGTTCCTAGGAATAAAAGGTGACGGAAAAAATGTGTCATCATTCTGTTTACATGGTTTTTCAACGTTACGAAATTCACTCGTCGGGCATTTTAAAATAGAACCATGATCAGAATTATAATATTTTCGTGAAAAAATTAAGTTTTCTATATAATGCAATGTTTGTTTAGGATTCTTGTTCGTTTTGGGTTTATCAATTAATGTAAGAACTTCCTTTTATTATTAATAGCAAGTGATCTATCTGGTTAAGATACACATTACACATCTTAGGTAATTTTAAAGTGTCACTTTCCTAGCTAATAACAAGTTGGTTGATGACATAACCTATAAAATATTATAAAAAATAGTGTACTAGTACTAGTTTTTAATTAATGTAGTTTAGAGTTTATACAATGTAGCAATGGGAATTGTACTTCCTGTCATTATGTATCATTTAAAAAAAATCAGTATCTCTAAAATATTTTTATAGGAGCATTTTATGACGCGTTACTTCATAAATGAGAATTTCTAGGGATAGTCTTCTATGTAGGATGGCAACAAACGGGAGATCCGAAACGATTAACCACTTAACAATTACGAATGAACGATTATATTTTATCAATATTTATAACCTAAATAGGAAAATATTACAGTGCAAATTATAGAAAATCGTGAACTAAGATATACAGGGTGCCTCAATATTAACGCCCATGCTTCTAGGATTTGATTCAGGAGACTAAAACAAATCGAAAATTAAGAGTAGAAATTTTTCTGATAGTCCTTCATTATCGAGTTATTAAAGAAAAAAGAAAAAATTTAAGATTGAATTAACCTTTTTTAGGAACGAATAATATTGGCTAAATAGATATGGTCCACATCTGTTGTCACAAAATGTGTTCAAACATTCGCACGATTTATCATGGAATCACGAACCCTCTGTAGTAAATATTCGTTTATTGGTGCCACAGCAACGTGAATGCGTGCTACGATATCTTCAGGATTCACAACAGGTTCGCTTTAAAGGTTTTCATTCAAATGGCTCCTCAAAAAAAAGCAAATCCGGTGATCTAATTCGAAATATTCGGTTATGTGTTCATCTCGATATATCTCGAGATGCGAGTAATTCATTCGAATTATGAAAACTTCTCGAATTGCGTTGGTTTGAGACGCGCGCATCTCGAATGAAACAATTCGAAATATTCGGTTATCCATACATTTCCGTGACGCGAGTAATTCATTCGAATGATGAAAACTGTTCGAATTACGTTCGTTTAGAGACGCGCGCATCTCGAATGAAACAATTCGAAATATTCGGTTATGCATGCATCTCCGAGATCCGAGTAATTCATTCGAATGATGAAAATTTCTCGAATTACGTTCGTTTAGAGACGCGCGCATCTCGAATGAAACAATTCGAAATATTCGGTTATGCATGCATCTCCGAGATCCGAGTAATTCATTCGAATGATGAAAACTTTTCAAATTACGTTCGTTTAGAGACGCGCGTACCTCGAATGAAACAATTCGGAATATTCGGTTATGCATGCATCTCCGAGATGAGAATAGTTCATTCGAATGATGAAAACTTCTCGAATTACGTTCGTTTAGTGGCGCGCGTATCTCGAATGAAACAATTCGAAATATTCGGTTATACATACATCTGCGAGATGCAAATAATTAATTCGAATGATAAAAACTTCTCGAATTACGTTCGTTTAGTGGCGCACGCATCCCGAATGAAACAATAAAATACTCGGTTATACATGCATTTCTGAGATTCGAGTAATTAATTCGAATGATAAAATCTTCTCGAATTACGTTTAGTGGTGCAGGCATCTCGAATGAAACACTTCGAAATATTCGGTTATACATGTATCTCCGAGATGCGAGTAATTAATTCGAATGATAAAAACTTCTCGAGTTACGTTCGTTTAGAGGCGCGCGCATCTCGAATGAAACAATTAAAAATACTCGGTTATACATGCATTTCTGAGATACGAGTAATTAATTCGAACGATAAAGCTTCTGGAATTACATTCGTTTAGTGGTGCACGCATCTAGAATGAAACAATTGGAAATATTCGGTTATGCAGGCCGCTCCGAGGAGATGCGAGTAATTCATTCGAATGATGAAAACTTCTCGAATTACGTTCGTTTAGTGGGGTGCGGTTAGACTTCTACGCTGAAGGTTCTGAGTTTAATTCCTGGTACCGGAACATCGCATTATTAACGGCCGTTCTCCCTCGCATGTCAATGGCAAACCAGCGAGGTATTCTGCTTAGTAAAGCTCTCTCGAGTACAAGTGTGTACACTTCCCGTGGTTTGGAGTCCACGTTAAGATGTAGGTCCTCTATATATGTGGCACTCTAAACGCGCAAAACCGGCCTAGGAGAGAAGATTACTACGTCTCGTAAGAGAAAAAGCACTCAAAGAAGAAGAAGAAGTGGCGCGTGCATCTCGAATGAAACAATTCGACATATTCGGTGATGGACGCACCTCCGTGATGCGAGTAATTCATTCGAATGATAAAAACTTCTCGTATTACGTTCGTAGAGTGGCGCGCGTACCGCGAATGAAACAATTCGAAATATTCGGTTATGCATACATCTTCGAGATGTGAGTAATTAATTTGAATGACAAAACCGTCTCGATTACGTTCGTCAAGTGGCGCGCGCATCTCGAATGAAATAATTCGAAATATTCAGTTATGCATGCATCTCTTAGATGCGAGTAATTGATGTGAGTGATAGAAACTTTTTGAAATATTCGGTTATACATGCATTTTTGAGATTCGAGTAATTAATTCGAATGATAAAAACTTCTCGAATTACATTCGTTTAGTGGCGCGCGTATCTCGAATGAAACAATTCGAAATATTTGGTTATGCAGATAAAAACTTCTCGAATTACATTCGTTTAATGGTTTCGGTTAGGCATGCATCGCCAAAATGCTAATACTTGATTCGAATGATAAAAACTTAATTTCGTTTCGTTGTTCGGCTGGTATTCGTAACATCGTTTGTGTCGACATATACTTTGAGTAGTATTCGAATGAATTTGTAATTCGAGAAGATACTAAAAGGTAAACTACAAAGTAACATATGTGACTTGTTTTATGTTATGGGGGTCAGGTTAATCTTACCATTTGAGGAAATTGAAATAAATACAGAACAAAATCTAGTCGGAAACGGAAATAACAATTCGGAGTACGAGCGGAAGCGCCAGTGAGTCACTATTCGAAACGCAGAATGCGAAATAATATCTCGCATGGCCGAAATGTGCGCACATTTTGGATTCAAATGATTAATTCGAATGAATATTTCGATTATTAAAATCATTCGAATACTAATCCTTCTATTATGTCTATCACTAATCTAACTGCTAATGGAACTTCATCAAGCAATGGTAAATTTTCATTTAAAAATTGAAGATACGAGACCGAATTAAGTCGGTTACGTAGAATGTGTCGACCGATTACATTATTATTTAATAACCCAGCCCAGATGTTTATTGACTATCGTCTTTGATAATATCTTTTACGTCAGGGTTTTCATCCTTCCATTCGTGCAGGTTATGAGTATTTATGATACTCGTCTCAGTAAATGTGGATGCATGACTCAACAGAACCTTTTCAATGAATTATGGATCATTGTTTACGCTATGCAATAATCATCTACAATTGACTGGAAGCTCCCTAACCCCGTCATGCAAAACTTGAACTTTTAGGGGCCTAAATGAATTTAGACCATTTCTTCTTAATAATCTGTGAATTGTATCTTTTTGGAAATGTGTCTGGGACCATATAATTCGAAGGCGTGTGCTTGATTCCGCCTCAATAAATTCAAGAACTTGCGTTTCTTGGTCGAGGCTTATTGTGGGTTAACTTCCTGTCTGTTTTTCTTGAGCATTTAATTTACCCTTTTTTTGGTAATCGTTCTTTTACATATGTTATAGTTTTTGTATCAGAGTCGCGACCTTTTGGAAACCTTTCCGCATATGCCTTAGGCCAGCAGTGACATTGTCACTACACACATCTAATACCTTCAACATATCGACGTAATCTCGATTATAATAGTATCGTTCCATTTTAAAGATAACGATAGTAATCGATATGACAGAACGATTTATAAATTTTTAACATCGTTATAGCCATCTCAGTGAATTATGTTACACCACTAATCGGAGCGAGCGTGCGATACAACTTATTATTTACTTTTTTATCAATAACTTGATAACGGAAGGCAATCGGAAAATTTTCCGCCCTTAATTTTCAATTTGGTTTAGCCCCGCACGGACATTTCATTTGAGACACCGTTGTCTAAGAGAATAGAACTTGTTTTCATTTAAAAAGTTTTTAAAATTGTGCGGAGATCTAATATAAAAATTATACAAGGCTGCCATATATAAAAAACATGTATGGTAACCTTATTATTAGGAAATACAAAATTTGTTGGTAGCCATCTTTTGGTAACTACTGAAGAGATCGCCAATTCTTTGTGTATTAAAATCGCAAAAAAATGGGCGTTAAAGTATTCATTTCATGCAAGGTTAAACTCATGTAAGCAGCTTTAAGGTAACAAGAAGTGGTATTCTTCTGTTCGTGATATTATACTAGTAGAATGTAATCAAAACAGATACGTCATTGTGGTTACCTTTGGAATACCAACTGTAGTTTTTGATAAGTGTTTAAATGCCTGGAGGCCAAGTAATTCCCTCATAATAAAAGTTAACCGCAACTAATCAAAGACACACGTGTTCTTTGATCACGTGGTGTATTATAGTATTTTTCATGTAGCATTACCGGTGAAGGATTAGAGCAGTATGTGATGTCGCACAACCAGTTTAGTTTGTAACTCCGTTAGGTTGTAAACGATATCTCGTCGACTCAACCGTAGAATATTGTCCGTACGCCTACCGGAGGCTAAAGTATAGACTGGCATTTACGATGAACTGGTACCAGTCTAGGACATTCGGGCGCGGCCGTTAGGGCGCCGCCGTTAGGGCGCTAGACACAAGGGCGCGAAGACACTAGGGCGCGGGCCGTTAGGGCGCAGAGACACTAGGGTGCAAGGACATTAAGGCGCTAGCCATTAGGGCGCGAGACTCTGTGTTATAACTTTGTTACTCACTTTGTATGCCTTTGGGCGATTGTTTTTATTATTCTTGGTACTATATCATTCAAATTAGTTTTCCTTCTAATACATATATGAAAAAAGAGAAGAATATCGGTGTTCAATATAAAAACTACAATATTGTTTACATATGCTAAAATTGTATTCAGATTGAACAACTCTGCAGGGGAAGAAAATTTTGATTAATTAATATAGGTAACTTGAAATAGGTAATTATTAACAGAAGAGGCCGATGCCCAGCAGTGGGACGGAAAGTCTGTTGATGATGATGATGATTATGAACTCATCAAAGATAGTACATATGGTTTTCTACATTACTTATTACATAAAATCTGTAAATAATAGGAAAAGCAAGTGATAGCCTAGTAATAAAATTATTTTTGAAAACAAGAAGTGCAGGAAAGAATGGCTGCCCTTTTCTTATGATTTTACTAATACTTCTATACGCATTTTTTTAGTTATACAGTTTTGAAGGCTGACTAATAGCGTAGACTAATAATTAGTTTGCGCTAATACGTATTTAGCTGTTTAATAATTATAATTAGGGAGTTAGTGATTCTAACCATTACATTTGTTAAAACTGTTTTCAGATCGGATAGCACTGCCGGGGAAGAACATTTTAATAAACCTACAATATAACGTTGAATAACCTATTAACCATTATTAAGATATCCTGGAAAGGTTTAAAAAAGAAACATAATTTTCTGCATTCCATACAAATCTGTACGCAAATATTTCGTTTTTAAAACCACAGGAAACCCAAATGATACCTATCAACAAAATTATTTTAAAAACAAGGAAAGAAAAGGAAGGTCGGTTCTTTTGGGTGATTTTACAAATCCTTCTATTTGAATTTTGTAACGTCATACACTTTTGAAGATACTTGACGATGTATGTCTAGTTGCATATTCAAAAAAATCCAAGGGCCGATTGAGAAATTTTTCGTCACTCCTTACAAGCCTTAATGACTAACTTTTAGTCTGACAAATATAACACAGTTGTCGCGCCCTAGTGTCCCGCGCCCTACCGGTCCGCGCCCTACCGGTCCGCGCCCTACCGGTCCGCGCCCTACCGGTCCGCGCCTTAATGTCCACGCGCCCTAACGGTCCGCGCCCTAAAGTCTACGGCCCTAACGGTCCGCGCCCTAATGTCCACGCGCCCTAACGGCCGCGCCCGAATGTCCGACTCCGGAACTGGTACATTTCTTTGGTGGAGTTGAAAGGCTAGGATTTTCGTTGTATCGAATTTGTAGCGATCGAATAGTTTTCCATCTATTTTTGAGGCTTTTAAGACGCTCTGAAATTTAAAATAAATGATTTATTTTTTTTCTTTACTATGAAAACAAGTTCTTATTGATATAGCGCTATAAATCCAATTAGCTACTAATTTACTAACTTAAAATACCTAATGGCTGTATGTATGTATAATGAATATTTTCTTGCTGAAAATACTCTAATAAATTTATCATAAATTATTGTGGTTAAGTTGACATAGGATATTTAAAACCGAAAAATAAAACAATAGAAATAATTCAAGAACAACTCGCTATGCTTTTTCTAGCACATCTCAAATAAATAATCCAGCAACGATTTTCACAAATGTAATTTATTGTTAGTGACCTAAGTACTGTTTAATGTGGCTGTTCCAAATGACAGTTGTATTGTATCATTTATTTCTTAATCTTTAAATTTCCCTTATAAATTATGTAATGAGGAAAGTAATTACCAACGGAGATAATGGCGTACATGCTAATAAATTTGAAATTAAATATAAAAGCCGTCTTTGACAAAGTTTAAGTTTATTTAAACTGTGGTAATCTAATGAAGCTACCAAAGCTTCTATGTTGAGATATTTATAAACTCAATGGTTTGGAACTGCTGACTATAGTGAGCAGTACACTTAGTTCATACAGTCCAACCGCCTAATCGGTAGTACTATAATAAACATACTGTATATTAATTAACGTTTTTTATATTTTATTTATTTACTTACTCTGTTGGAATTTTTGCTAAATATCGCTAGAATTTTAGTTTCTAGTTACCAAAACTGTAAGTTACGGACTAATCAAACAAATAAATTCAAACAATTTGAAGATTTATTTATTTATAAAAGCAAATTTAACTTCTAATGTAAGAAAACAAGCACAAAATTCGTATGCTTATTACACAATACACTATCGCTTCTACTGTGTGGTAATAAATAAATAATGTTACGGGCCAAACGAGCTTTTTCGTCAGGCCGCAGTAGGAAAGATGGAAGTGCCTTCGACTTAGCGCAGCGAAGTAGGATGTGGTTCACAAGAAACGCTTAAGAGGAGGAAATCTAACGTAGTTGTGTACAGGGCAAGTTGAAATTAATGGGCGCCACCCTCCAGGTTACAGCTGAATGCAGGTTCTCCTAGGAGGGCCGAGAAATTAGCAGTTTACGGGAATCAAACTCACCTTTATTGTACCTCCTTCTGTACATAATGCTTACAAAGTTCATGCACAACAAAATACACAGAAATAAAAGATATGGTGAATTTTAAGATAATTATAACTCTATTGCTTGAAATTGGAAAGACACATAGTACAAAAAATACAATCAAAACGGTAATAACTGTACACTGTACAATTAACAAATAATGGCAATTGGCGACTGAAGGTCGCTGTATTTTATACACCAGTACAAGTCTTAAAATTAATTAAACACAAAGCAATTTTATCTTAATTTCGTCAGTTGTGGAGGCGAGAGAGAGCAAGCACAATTTTGGTGTTCGTGGTTCTTCCTTGGAAAAAAATGGATTATCTTGGAAAAATATGCAAGTACGCCCCTGGGTGTTACATTAGGAAACGGGCGATGCGCACACACACACACACACACACACACCAACGTGACTCCAATTGAGATTGCATCACCTTGCACAATCACCAAGGGATTTCTGCGGAAAACGGAGGCCTTGGATGTTTCTGCCCATCGGGAACAGAATATTCGCCGCACAAACTTCCAAAGCGTTTGTTGCAGCAGCGGTACATCCACAGGGTCAGAAAAGGGGTTCGATATTAACTCTTAAAAGTGATAAGCAAATTCGCAATAAATTGCCTTCCAAGGGTTAAATCCAGCGTGTTTCTTAAATCCGATACTTGCCGATGGTTCTGTTCACTCTATGGTGATAACAGCGATACGAAAATTCACGCAATGGACGCCCATCGAAACCCAAGCCCGCCCCCCGGAATACTTGTCGTCGGCGTTAGGTCTTAGCAAGCAACCGTGTCGAAAGGAGATCTTAAGTCGACCCAAAAAAAAAAAAACGCAACGCAAATATGCAGCAGCTGGAAGTATTTCATCATATTATAAAATATGTTGCAAGAATTTTAGAACAAACTAACATGTAAGGCTCCCTCAAGAGCAGCAAATGTTCATGGTCAGGCGCGTAGACAAAATATTCATCGGCATTTCTCTAGGATAACAAAGAAAAGGTCCACTAAACTGTATTCGGGAGACGATAAGATAGTAATCGGCTACGGAGCGGCTAATAAAATAAGACTATAATGCGTAAGAAGCGGTAAAATCAAATGAAGGTAACAATAGTGATGCTCTTCAAAACGGTATTCCACGAACCTTTGAAAATTCCAACAAAACTAAATAAAAAATGATCAAATTAGTTACGTCTTTTCAAAAACAATTCACGGGAACTTTTATCTTCAATATAATCACTTGACTTGTGTAAGAAAGATACAAAGTTAATTTGTTCTACTGCCATATTTACTTTGCACTTTTTTGTAAATCAGAAAGACATTCCTTAGAGCAATCGTCAAGATATACACGTTCTTGGTATATCCTGATTTCAGAAGCTCGGTCAGTGCTTTTCATGCGAATAATATACGAGACTTGTTAGTGTTTGTATGATACCAAAGCTTGAAGGACGTGGGCATTTGAAGTTGTTTCACAATACAAGTGTCTGAGGAATTCCATGGGTGCTAAAAACCTATGAGAAATTTGGAATTCAATTTTGTAGTTATACCTTTGAAGTTTGGTAAATCATTACGGATCAAAGAAGCAGTCTAAATTTCCACTGGTTTAACTTTCTGCAGATTTTGTAAGAACAGACTGCATGAGTGTTACGTCTTGTATAATAAAAGAAAATTAACATAGAACCGCGGCAGACTAGCGATAGTGCTAGCTGCTACAAACCCAAAGTTTAAAGGTTCGCATCCTCAGATATAGCATGGGGGTTTGTGGTAGTTTTAATTTTACTCCTAAGCGAGTTCTATCAACTACAGAAATTGAGTTATAATAAATTTGAAAAAAGATATATACTAACATCTACATCTTTTCTAATATCATGTAAATTATGTTTGGCCGCCACAGTTGAGCTAGTTCTTGTTACATAATACCTCACATTGAAATTGCATCACCTATTATAAACAATTTATTACAGCACCGCTGTTTGTTTCAGATGTTACAAACGAATCTCCAAAACTACTTCCATACCCAAATTGGGAAGCACACAAGCTTCCTGCGACCTTCGATGGTGAACCTCCAGAAATAATATCTCCATTCAGAATGCGCGCTGATCGATGTGGAAGACTTTGGGTACTAGACACAGGTGTAGTTGAACCTTTTACTCCAACACCGCACGTTTACACACCATCGCAACTGCTAATTTACGACCTCAGCACGGACGCACTTTTGCGTAGCTACCAAATTCCCAGCGATCAGGCAACCAAAGACAGCTTTTTAGCAAACATAGCAGTGGAAGATGAAGACTGTAACGACTCTTACGGTTACTTCGGAGATCTGGGAGACCCTGCTATTATAGTTTATTCCTTCGCCCAGAACTCTTCTTGGCGCATCAAGCATCACTATTTTGATTACAATCCATTGTATGCGGAGTTCAATGTAGCGGGATCGACGTTTATATGGACGGATGGGGTATTTGGAATGGGATTATCATCACCCGCAGCCGATGGGTTTAGCACCTTGTTTTTCCACCCAATGACGGGAACCCATGAATTTTCGGTCAGCACGAAACATTTACGTAACGCCAGTTTGGCTGAAAAGAACTTCCATATGTTCAGAGTCGTTGGAAGTCGTGGTCCAAATGGTCAGAGCAGCGTTTCCTTCTTAGACAAGCAATCGGGATTGCTTTTCTACGCCCTTGTAAATCATAATGCTATAGCCTGTTGGAGAACCACAGACCTGCCTTATGGAACGGAAAACCAGGGACGAATCCACGAGAGCCCTGTTACCATGGTATTCCCAAATGATATCAAGGTAGACACTAATGATAACATATGGGTACTTTCCGATCGGCTTCCAATTTTCCTGTCCAACAAACTTAACGTAAGCGATATCAATTATAGAATTTTTATGTCGCCCGTTTCGGAAGCTATCAAAAACACAGTTTGCGATGCAAACCCTTCCTCCATTCCGTTATCAAATAAAATGGAGGAATCCGCTGAGCCGACACTTGGGCCGCAACAAATTGCTGAAGTATTCAGTAATTTTCCACCTCCAACTCAAGCTCCAGTAATGGTTAATCGACCTACGCAAGATGTAGAAAATAAAATTAGACCCCCAGTGCAAGCGGTTGCCGTTGCTGAAATTCCCAACACTTTCAATCAGTTCAAACCGCCTCCAATACATCCTCAATTTTCGGGAAATCCTGATTTGACCTTCATGTTTCAACCGCCAGGTCCGCACGGACTTAATGTATTCAGTCGGCCGACTCAGGTTCCTATAGAGGGTACCAGAACTGAAGGAAGTGGTGGGAGGAAAGGTTTCGAATTGTCTGTCAGTATTCCTGTGAACCTTTATATAAGCGTAGATAATGCCTAAGGAGAACCATTGTAGAGGGCTTTCCCCCAGTTGAGTATTTATAATTAACGAGGATGAAAATGTGACACATTAGGTGCTACAATGTTCAGTTGATGTAATTGTAAGGATTTGTTGTACTTTATCACTAAATATATTGTGTTTAAATCAACTTTTTTTTATGAATAAGTTTGGTGGTGCCTCAACAGTTAGGTCTTATGGCACCACATTCACGGTGTATGCTATATGGCATTAAAAACTTGAATTTCTCTAAGGTAGTTAATTAAGTCTGCTATTTTAAGTAATGCTGTTTGAAGAGAGTCTCCGATAGCGTGTTTGGTTCGGGCTACTGTAAACTTGGGGCACTGGCACACAATATGATTCACTGTAGGGATTTCTTCCACATGTATCACAGGTGGGTTGGACTGTTCGTTGAAGCAGGTAATCGTGAGTGAGTTTTGTGTGACCGATTGTAAGGCGATTTAGCAGTCTCTTCTTTTCTGTTTAGTCCTTGTTGTCTATCCATTTGAGGGGGAGTGGAGGTCTAAAGTATGTCTTTCTTTCTGCTATGTTTATCCATTCGTTGTGCCATTTGGTGGTTATGTATTGTTTTACGTAGGTTTTTAAGTCTGACCTTGTAGCGAGTTCTGTACTGTAGGTTTTGATTTGGGTGGCTTCTTTCGCACACTTCGTGTGTGATGGGATCCATAGGTATTGTACATGTTTGTTTTCTGACTCTATATGGTGTGTTATGTTCTGAATTTCGTTGATGTACTCATTTGTTGAATAAATGTTTTGTAAGCCTTGAAGGGCGCTGAGAGAATCTGTAATAATGGTGAACTTATTAGTCTTCTTGTAACTTAGGATGTATATCAAGGCTTCTTGTATTGCGTACAGTTCTGCACTGTAGACAGTTGTCATGTCGTGTAATTTGAATTTCTTGTTCATTTGGTTGGATAAGAATGCGCATCCGACAGAGTTGTTGAATTTTGAGCCATCAGTGAAGATTTCTTTGGTTTTAGTGGGAGAAAGTATTTCATGGAAGTGGGTTTTGTATATGTCTGGGGTGGTAGTAGATTTGCAGAATCTTGTTAGTTCGAGGTTGATTTTTGGGGAGTTGGTGGTCCAGGGAGAAGGGGCTTTGGGGACTGGTGTAATTGGTAGTGAGATCTGGTATTCGGAGAGTTGCTGACGGGTTCGAACGTTGAAGGGATGTGATATTCTTTGGGATCGGGAGTATAGATTTTGGAATAAGGGTTGGTTTATGGAGTTATACTGGGTGTGGTTTGGATTGCCGGCGATTTGAATGGTGTAAGCTATTAGTTGAGTTGAAAGTCTGTATTTTAAGGGAAGTTGTCCAGTTAATGAATAGAGGTTTGGGATTGGACTTGTTCGATGTGCACCTGTAGCTAGTCGAAGGCCGTGATGGTATATGGCATACAGTGATGATATTAGGTTCTTGTTGCTGAAACCATAAATACACAAGTAGTATTCAATTTTGGATCTGATGAGGGCATTGGTTATGGTCAATAGTGTCTGTGTGTTAGTTCCCCAATCTTGGTGAGATATGGTTTTTATAACATTAAGTGATGCTCTGCATTTGTCTTCTGATTTCCTGATATGTGGAATCCATGTCATTCTTCTGTCCAGTATAACATCTAGATATTTCAATTTTTATTGAATATCAATTGTACCATTGCGTACAGGTGTAATATAGTGGAGGTACTAATTAGCTATACAAACTTCAAACATATGAGATTACGATAGCTTGCCGACAATTCACAACTTGATTTGGTATTGGGAAACACCACAATGATGTGTCTGTAATGTGGACTTTGCCCCAATAAACATAACGTTAAGGCTTTTTGAGAAGTCGCTAAGATATTATATTTTCCCATTATCATTCCTTCTGCTATTACTTATTGTTTGCGGTCGCAAACTTAATCACCTACTTTAATCGATGTTTGCAATCGTTGTTGCAAACAATACTATCAGCAATCCTTTTGTTAGAAGTTTTGTGCTCTTTAAACCTGGCATAAAGTTTAATGATGGGACATCCAAGCGTCTGTACTGCCAGAAGGAAGCCATCCATTTGCAATTCAACCTGTCCTACTGGCAGGACTTGCAATTTTCATAGATGTAGAACTACTACCTTATTAATAAATTTATTGGAAGTAACTTGCTTTTTGTTGCTTCTGCGGAATTCTTCTACACAAAACATATTTTCATTGAGGTAGTTGATTATCAATTGTAGTACCTAAAGCAACAAGTAGATGATCTTGATCCATCGGGATCACCCCTATTTTCCTTATTATTAATACCATTGTGATCACTACGTGGTTGAATGTTTGTTGCATCTGCTCCGATAAACGAGTCATTCGATACCATCTGATAACTTAGATTCTTAGTACAGTTTGCATGAGAAATTTTATTGTCTTTAAATATCTGTATGCCAGATAAGCAATGACGCTTACAGTTCTGAGTATTTCATACCTCTTCAAACGTTATTCCAAACTGGCGAATGTATTTATGCGGTATAGGTTTCGCAAATATTACACTACCCTCTTAACTATTCCAACAAAATAGAAGCCCCTTTTGTGAAGCTCTGTTGCTGTTTTTACTAACACAACCCAAGAATCACCTACAACTATTTTTCCTGACCCAAACCAAAGTAATGTCGTTGCAGTTCCAACACCAACTTTTGCTGCCATTTCTTGTTTCTTCGTGAATTTCTAGCCGTAACATGACATTGATTCTGACGTCGCCTAGGGTTCTACATTCTCAACCAACCCCTTTGAGTTTTCTAATTATTTTTATGACTACAGGCATACCGTTCGGATCAAGACTGCCACGCCTATACCAGGCAAACATCAATTAATCCAGATGTAGTTTGTATCCAGGTACAAACACATCGTTCCACTTGGTGTGTTGCATATCTATTAGTGGTGGTGTTAGTTTCCATTTATTTCCCTCATCAATATCCGTAGGAAAAGATAAAATTGATTCAAATCTATGGCAAGCTATACCAAACTTTCGATCGAATGCAGGTGCAGGAAAGATAGAATTTTCCTTCTTTGTAGTACAGCATTTTCGTCTGCTATGAAGAATGTTCGAGTTCACATCATAAAGGAAACCCATCATTTTGTAAAATTCCCTTCTTTTTCCTCTTCTCGAGCCATGTTCTCATTAATTGCCTCTAAGATACTATCTGTATTTTCCATTGGAAAAAAAAGACGCTGAAGATCCAACTCTGGCACCTTTGAATATTAGCAGCATTTAGTTTTGGTTTGTAATTCACATCTTAGTATTTGTTTATCCTAGTCTGTATGTCCAAAATCAAGATATTAGTTCCATGCAATTTTTTCTCGTTCATTCCCTTCATCACCGCTGGAAGTATTGGAAGAAATCTCATGACTCGGACCATCAACAGCAATCGGTTCGTTAGTGCGAAAATCACCTTCCGCCTTCTTCAAATTTGCCTAAATATTGATAATAAAGTTTCTTATGTAAGTACCAACTTACTGTATAAAGTCGCATATTTTTGAAACAGAAAAGGATAATAATTTGCTCAAAGTGAAATTTACCCTCTGATTTTTCCAATTAGCGTATATTTATAGGCATGTATTGGTTGTCAATATACTAAAGAGCATTCACTGAATTGTTAGACATTTTTTCATCACACTATAACCAACTGCTGTATTATGGCCAGCACCGTTCTTGTTTCGGTCATCGAAATTGCGTGCTTTACTAAAAACCCTACCATTGTCTTTAATTCTGTTTGTTTTTATTATGAATATAAACTTAACGTGCCACTACTAATTGAACGAAACTGACTGTGTGCTGTTCTCGCAGGAACCGGAAGAAGTATTAGAACAAACAGTTTGAAATATACACCTCTAACAGTTAAAATTGTGCGTTGTTTTCATTGGAAACAATGTTTTCCTGCTAGAAGGACGGTATCGTATGCACAAGCATGTTGTCTGTTTTAGGGCTTGCTGGTAGGACAAATTATCTTGCCGGAAAGCCCTTTGGACGTTCTATCGTTAAAAGTTCAATGGTACAACAAGTCAACAAACGATGAAGTCTACGGACAGTCAGAAGTATGGTACTTTTCACAGCAACCACAGCAACAGTTTAGTATTTATTTGTTCAAATCGTTAATTGTTGATAGAATATTCCAGATTTGACAATAAGAGATAATATATTAAAATAACCAACTCTGGTCTGTATTATATTAAGTGGTGTGTCTAAAATATTTTTAGGGTTGGCTGCGTATTTCATTGGATGAATTTTAAAAAATGGGGCAGTACCTGTCAGCCAATACCAAAAATGTAAAAGAAGCTTCGTCTGGTGGAAATATAGGATGCAGTTCTTCTTCAGAATTTAGGACCAGGCCCTGTTATTTCTAAATGCTTCTGCTTTACTTTTGGTTTGAAAGCGGTTTGAATAAGTAAATATCAGTTTTAACATAATTGTAGAAATTTTGAGTTGTTGTAAAAAGAAAACTCCACTAATAAGTAAAGATCTCGCTGGTAAATTAATTTACAATGCACTAAAACTAAATGATAATTGTTTCAACTTATTCACTTCCTAGGATAAAGTAAGTTATATTTTTTTAAGATTCAATTGCTAAGAATGAAATACTCAAATAATAACTGATTTAATAGTAAAATCTGGTGCAGAGGTGTTGTCAACCGTATCGGATATCAAATAGCGTAGTAGCGAGTAGTGGATATATAATTATTATTGTTGTCTGTAAAGGCCAAGACTTCAAGAACACTTGCATTAATATGCATAGCCTTGGTCAAGACCTACCTCAGGATAAACGAGGTTGCTAATTGAAAACCTTGATTAAATTTGTACGAATACTGTTCAGTCTAGAACATTTAAAGCTGCATTATATCCATTCAAATGCCTAGGAAGGCAATGGATTCGAGTGTTTTATTCTAAGCCAGAAACCCGATGCCTCATATAGTCCAGATAAAAATTAGAAAGGCTTTCAGCTGTTTCTAACCTAAACCTGATCTACAAGGAGTTGAGATATGAAGGCAGCCTCGATTCGTAATAGTCGATGCAAAATATCAAATTGTTTAGAATATCATTGGCTTCTTCTATTTTATCATGTATCTCCGCTTACATTATTACTTTGTTTTACAAGATGATTTCTGGTGATTTGAGAATCAACATTTACGTATATTTGTGCTCAACATATCTACATTTTTCTTCACTTTTATAATCCTTTGAATCTTTCAAGAGCACGGTGACCTTCTCTCCTATGCCTGTGATAAGCTTTCAAAGTAATGTACAAAAATACAGATGATCTCCTGGTTAAGGGAAGTTCCAAACTGTGGGAAGTATCTTGAAGTACTTCTCCAGAGGAAGCAATATTTATACCAGTTTAATTGTTGTTACTTATGTATGTTCAAACTAGTTTATTTGATTTAAGGGATTATCATTGGATCAGATTTAGCATGTTATCATATACCGTGTGCTGACTTTGAATAGCTTCATAGGTAAAATACAAGCGATTGTGGAATTCTTCAATTTTCTGCTCCTCAAGTTGAAAAACGCACCCAAAACAAGGTGTACGCAGAAGGGACGTTAATTTGCCAGAGATTAGACCTAATTTTTGAACAAAATTATATATGTAATGTAGTAAATACCACCAAATCCGATGTGCGATTGCCGTTAATGTGGCGTAGTGGTAAAGGATTCGCTTTGTAACACGATCTTCGAGAGTTCGAATTCTATCTTCCACTTTTTTAAATTTTTTTTTAATGAAAAATGTTTTATTTGCGTAAATCCAACTGCGTTATATTCTCTAAATACACATCATACAAAAATACATACATTTTTGGGTTTCATAAGAAACTAAATAATAAAAAAGTTTTTTTTAATTGTTAAATTTACTGTTACACATTTAATAATAACAATTAAATCGTTTAATATTAGTTATTGGCGCAAGCAAAGTTTTAAATTAAATCAAATGTTCGAATGAATTACCATCTGCGTTCAAATAGTAACCCAAACGATTAGAAAATTATCTCTGCATTTGAACAAGCGTTCTTGGTGTAATTTATCTACAATATTCACTATTATCATAATTGGATTTACAAAAATGAAATAATTTCATAAAACATGAAGCAGAAGGGAGGATTCGAACTCCCGAAGATCGCATTACAAAGCGAATCCTTTACCACTACGCCACACTCACGCCAATCGCCGATCGGATTTGCTGATCATCATCATCATCATCATCATCTGGTTAATAAATTGCACGAATAACAATATTCAAGTTTTTCCAAATTTATCACTTATTTTGATATTATAAAAATAAAAAGTAGACATAATCGCTAGAAAATTAACGTCCCTTCTGCGTACAACTTTTTTAAAAACGAATCTGTTGTTACAGAATGTATAAAATAAACTGCTTCCTACTTCAAAGCAAACATTCCAACGATTTATCATGGAAGCACGAACCCTCTGTAGCGTATTTTCGTTTATTGACGCCACAGCAGCGTGACTACAAGCTACGACATTTTCGGCATTCAGAACAGATTTCTTTCAAATTGCGTCCGAACAGGAACTCCAACGGATTCAAATCTGGTGATCTAGAAGCGGTCCACCTCCCAGGGAAATTTCCATTCAGGAAATTTCTTACTTGTATTCTATAATGTGACAAAGCACTATCACGATAGAAGGCTGAATGAAGTTAATCAGCTGGAATGTGTGAAACCATTACATTATTATGTAATAACTCAGCCCAAATGTGTACTGGCCATCGCCTTCGATAAGATTTTTTGCGTATTAAGTGAGGGTTTTCATCCCTCCATTCATGCAAGGTATGAATATTTATGATAACTGCACATTGCACAGGATGTTTTCAATGACATGTGAATCATTGTTTACCCTATGCAACAACCATGTACATAAATTCACTCGAAGCTCCATATCCTCTTCACGCAGAACTTTTTGAAGCCTAAATAAATGCAGACCATTTCTCCTTAGTAATCTGTGAATTGTATCTTTTTGGAACTGTATTCTAACCGATATAATTAGAAGGCTTGTACTTGGATTCGCCACAAGAAATTCAAGAAGTTGCTATTTACATTACCTGTTTTCAATAATCTGTATTCTACACATCTTATAGTTTCGGCAACAGTGTGCCCACGATTTGGAAACATTTCCGCATATGTTCTAGCCGCACTAGTGGCATTTTTATTACACACACCTAATATTTTCAACATATCGACGTAGTATCAATTACAATAGTATCGTTTCATTTAAAACACAAAAACAGAAGGAAATGAAAATGATGATACAATATAACAGAACGATTCATACATTTTTAAAACCGCAATAGTCGCCTATTCGAAATATGTTACACAACTAATTGGAGCGACCGGGCGATAAAGCGTATTATTTACTTTTTTACAAATAACTTGATAACGAAAGACAATCGGAAAATGTCCACACTGAATCAAATCCCACAAGCACGAGGTCGTTTGTGAGACACCCTGTATAGGTGCTTAGATAATTAAGCAAGATAATATAAACTTGTTACTGTTTGTTACTCTCAAAAAAATGTATAAGTTAGATAATTAATTATAGTACTGTCTACCAAATGTTGGATAACTATTACCTTTAATATTTAAAAATGTCAAGTAACAGGTTATGTCTGCATTGGCTGATTTCGTATGGATTGGCCCCTGAACAGCTACATAATCTCACACCAGAACACAATATTCCCATATAGCAATATACATAAATCACGGACTGATACAAAACAACACTTGATTGTGTAGTTTTCACACTATTAACATGGTGTTTCCACGTACAATTAATACATTTCTAGGCATTCTATCCTATAAAAGTGTTAATTTTTTACTAACAAGAACTTGTCACAGGATCAGTGTAGACCTGGATTAACTCGGTTTAGTCTCATACGTCTTACACTTTTTCTGCTGTGTAGTAAACAAATTTGGTTAATTGCGAAAAAGCTGAATCTACATTTTATTTTATTTGTTTAATTTGTTTACTCACTCAATTCTGAGGTATCAGAAGATGAATCAGCTCTTAAATTAACTATTAAAGTTTGATTCCATATTTTGGAGCATACTTCCATTCAACATTAACGATCTGTTCCACGCAATTTTTCCATTGCTTATCAATTTCACAAGCAGCATCTGTAATAAGACCCAGAATATTGTCGCTTAACCTAAGAGAAGTATTTCTTTCTCTGACGTTTGCTTTCAAAGTGCTCCACATCATTGATCGGATTAAATTTGCAAAAGTAGGGGGATAATCTCAAAATATTATGGCTATTTGCAAGGGCAGTTCATCAACGACGGTTTTCATTGAATAATCAGTCCAGTGATTATTATCGTCGCTTTCGAAGGGTCTCCAGAACGCCATGATGTAACTGCGACTGGTCAAAATTATGCCTGAATTTACCCAGAACAATAACCAAAATTATTCATATTGCAAAACAAATTTAACAAAATTACCTACATCCTTAGTGGACAACAGCACTCATTATAACGTTAAGGTATTTAACAATATTCAGGGAATAGATGGTCGGTCCATCAGCGTATGCATTCCAAGTACTAGCTCCTGGTGAATATACATAATTTCCATATCGCACCGATCATCTTCCTGATATACTAGACATCGTGCTACAAAAGAACTTCACCAAACCAATACACCAAGAAGTAGCAGCCGAACTCGACTCTGGCCATCTTCCAGTACTGATATCGTTCATTAGCAGTCCACAAATAAAACAACCAACTCCCAGACTAATAACTGGACCAATAAACTGGGAAAAAATCGGAGCTGCACTTGACGAACAACGGTATCCAACCAGCGGGAATACAAAAGAAGACGTTGACTCAGCAGTTTCCAAACTTACCAGCTCAATAATTCATAGCGTACACGAAGGAACTTTGCCCGCAAAATAAGCACAACAAACTAGAGATTATCATCCCCCAAATTATATAATTGAATTCATCAAAAGAAAAAGTCAACCAAGCTCGAGAACGGGAGACAAAGAGAGATTCCTAGCTAAAACGACTTCTAAACGGCTGAACTCACCGTTTGAAGAGAGAGTTGGACGATCTAAGAATAAACACATACCAAAAGTACATACAAGAGTTAGAACCAGGGGACCCGAGCATTTGGAAAGCTACTAAGCGTATTCTAAGACAACGAGAAGAAATTCCAACACTAACTGCAGGAAACGAATCCTATACAACAGATGGAGAAAAATCTATAGCTGTCGCCATCCACCTAGAACAAGTGTTCAAGCTCATAAATAACTGTAGTACAACTCACACAACACAGGTAATAAACCACCTTGAAAGAAACCTTTCTGTCATCACCGAGCATATCAAACACATATCGCCTAACGTGCTCAAAGCAATAATTGAGGGACTTCCCAAAAGAAAATCACCTGGGTATGACCTAATTCCTAATATAGTACTAACATTACTTAGTATGAAATCTCTGGCTTATTTGTCTTCTACGTTTAATGCATGCCTGAGACTAGGTCATTTTCCTCAATCATGGAAGCACGCTCACATTCGGATGTTTCTCAAACCTGGGAAAGACAAAAAGTGCATCAGCAGTTATAGGTCAATAAGCCTTTTAATATTACTATCAGAACTTCTAGAGAAAGTAATTCGCCCGCGACTGATTGTCCAAGTAACGTCTCTTAACGTCCTCCCACCACACCAACTTCGCTTCAGAAGAAGGCACTCCACATACCATCAACTACAAAGACTAACAGAGGTGATCGAATACGGTTTCGAAAACAAATGTTACACAACGGCAGTATTCCTAGACATCGCGCAGACCTTCGACAAGGTCTGGGTAGAGGGCCTCAAGTGTAAACTACTTCGATTAAACATGCCCAACTATCTCAAGGCAATAATATTCTCATTCCTCGAAAAAAAAAAAACTTTCGCCGTTAAAATAAATTTCTCGGTGCCTGAAACAAAAAGCATTAATGCAGGAGTTTCACAAGATAGATCCTAGGACCACTGCTATTCAACATATTCACGTCCGACATGCCAGTGGTTGACGCAACCCTAGCAACCTTCGCAGACGATACGGCCATCTTAACACAAAACAGTAATTTTAGTCTAGCCATCTTACACCTACAGATCACAATCAACAAAATATGTTCTTGGTTTAATAAATGGAATCTTAAAACTAATCCCGTCAAATGTCGAGCAAAGGTTTTTACTCTAAGAAAAATTCACAACCCCACTAATATTCAAATACATAATAAAGATATTGAATGGAACCCCTTAAATGCAGCTGTAAATACCTAGGAGTACTACTGGACACCTGACTGACATGGAAGCTTCACATTAATTACAAATTGAACCAAAGCTACGCTGGAGTAGCACAACTATATCCCTTAGTCAACAGGAAGTCAACGCCAAAACCACAGTGCACAATACAAATTTACAAATGCCTAATTAGCTCGCAAGCCCTTCACGCATCACCGATCTGGAGCAACACGACGAAAACCAACTTAGCGAAACTCCAAAGACTACAAAACAAAATGTTGGGGGTTGCCGTCAAGGGCCCATGGTATATTCGAAATGTCCAACTGCGACTAGCAGTAGTAACAGTTAACAGATAATGTAAGAGGAACTAAACCTCCTCAAAAGTCATTGCAAGTAATTATTATACATGTTACTCTCAATGCCATGTGCAACATATGAGATTGTTGATCTGGCAAATAAATGTTATTAAAAAAAAGATGGTCGGTCATCCGATAATTTTAATTGAATCTTACCAAGATATACTCAGTAACATGGAAATCGCAACACCAAGAAGGGGTAGGAATTTTTGACCAAACTTGGCAGAAACGTTTAGCTACTAAAATGTAGCAATTTATTAAAATTTTAATGAAAAGGAACAAAATATAAAGATAATTTTTATTAATAATGGGTTGGTCCCCCCCAATTGGTTACGCACTCCCCCACCCTTCGTGGCATCGATTCTAGCCGATCGCGATGGTCGATTTCCTCTTCAGGTATTGTGCCCCAAGCAACCTGTAATTCATGCTGTATAGCTTGCAGCGTCTGCGGAGGATGCAGCAAGTTCCTCAGTCTTCACCCCATAATGCCTCAAACATGTTCGATGGGCGATCGGGGTGGCCATGGCAAGAGATTGACATTATCCTTTGCAATTTGCCCCATAGAACGTCTTGCAGTATGGGGACGGGCATTATCCTGTTGGAAAAGTGGGTCTTCCAATGCTGAACAATATGGGGTTCTACCTCATTCACATATCGCTGGGCGTTATAGCACCACATACCATAATCCCCACAGTTTGGTGCACATGTCGCGCAACAGAAAATTCAACATTGCGACATTCCCCACATTTCCGTCTGACCTTCATACGGCCATCATGTATCCTCAAACAGAATCGGGGTTCATCAATGAACACCACCCTATGCCACTCTAAGTTCCAGTCGCAACCTACACCACT
Organism: Limonius californicus; assembly: GCA_014611495.1. Classification (NCBI taxonomy): domain Eukaryota; kingdom Metazoa; phylum Arthropoda; class Insecta; order Coleoptera; family Elateridae; genus Limonius; species Limonius californicus. The sequence continues at coordinate 23,136 of JABXWE010013814.1, forward strand.
CCAAACGTTGCTGTCGGCGTTGAGCCGTTAGTGGTAGCACAAGATGTGGCCGATACGATTGCAAACCGAAAGCTCTGATTCTGCAGTAAACCGTTCGAAGGGTTACAGGACGACCTTCGTTAGCTAACCATTGATCGGCAATTGATCTGTTACTGGAGAATCGGTCTCTTGTTGCCATAAGTCGAAGATGGCGGTCCTGCACCTCATTTGTTTTTCTTCGCCCCCCGGTTCCTCTTCTGCGACGTTTCTGACCCTCCCTAGTCCATGCCTGATAGCAGCGCATGGTGATGGATTGGTTCCGGTTAAGGCGATTTGTAATTTTTCTGAACGAAAAACCACCTTCGCGCAAACCAACAATACGCCCTCTGTCGAATTAGCTCAATTGGCGGTAATTTCCACGTTGGCGCACTCTAGGCATGATCACACCCTCAAAACAAACGATCAAAAGCAAAAACAATATAGAACTGAACAAAATCTCGCAAAACATACACCTGATAAAATTGTTAAAAAACTGAAAGAACTGTCAGATAAGCCATTATCACTTGATCCATATGAATGAAATTTTAATCAATTGCTACCTTTTAGTAGTTAAACGTTTCTGCCAAGTTTGGTCAAAAAATTCCTACCCCTTCTTAGTGTTTCGATTTCCATGTCACTGAGTATACTTTTATTACAACATTTTATAATATATATTATAATTATACCCAGTTTCAATAAAAAATTGCATCGCCGGTTTGACTGCCACTGCCAAGAAAGTTAAATGTGGCCCTGACCGCAGACCAACAAGCACCAACGCTATTGTTCAGAGATTACATGCTACCTGCTGACT
>JABXWE010013816.1:0-10344 GCA_014611495.1 Limonius californicus
AAGGCAAAATTACCAAAAAAGACGGGAAAAAACAAAAAAACTGCAAAATCTGGAGAATACTTGAGAAAATTAAAAGAAACGGCGTTAACGTTAACACTTTCGAAAATTGTGACACACTGGCTGATTCAATAGAAAACTTGCTATTGACAATACCTACTGGTCCCTCATTAAAATAAATCTCAAGAAAATAATCCTTCTGAGAAATTTTCAGCCGGTAGCAATAAAGGGTAAAACCCACTAAACCTCTATCCTTAAGTGCTGTGGGAATAATACTTTCTACAATCTATTTAAAATGTGCATTTTTCTTGGAATATTGCTAGTACAAATTTCTTTTAAATTAAAAATTTAATAACTAGATTTCTTAAAATGTATATTTAATATAGCATAAAAGGCACAAAAAGGCAAGAAAAATAGGAAATTCCTCAAAAAAGGTAGATTCCATAAAAAGACGCAAGAAAGGCAAAATAAAATTAGCATTTTTGAATTGCACGCATTCTAAAACGGATTTAAAATTGAGTCTGCCTTTAATCCTTCCATTTATTAAAAAAGGTAATTTGCCTAACTATCCTAGCTCTAATCATAATAAAATGAAGCATTAAAACTTCTCTGTTTTGTCTTCTGACTAGTAATTATTAATATACAGAGTTATTCAGTTAAGAGTAGGAGCCTGACAAGTAAAAATGCAACACAAAATGCACATAATCGAATATACCGAAAATGTGTATGGAGAACACGTTTACTGTATGCAATGTAAGTAAAGCTATTTTTAGATCATGAATGGTCAGGAAATCAGGCAATATGGCGGATGCAGTAATGTGCGTGAGATGGTATGGAAACTGTACAAAAAATATACAGTGGTCGCAATAATGTTAGCAGAATGAAAGGAGTCACTAAGGTACGCGATATGAAAAAAAATATATACACTTAAAGCAACGTAGACAAACTTTAAAAGGAGCGATCGACCTGATATTTCGTGGAGAGTAATATACTTGAATAATCTTTTGTCTAACTGCAGTATTTCTAGTGGACGCAATAAGACTGGGTTATGAAAGGACGCAATATTGATAGCAGGATTTATATATATATATATACATATACATATATACATACATTTGGCAGTAATTCCTTATTAAAATGAATACGATAGTAAGTACCAAATTGCTTACATGCACGTACCTAATTATTGTTATCATCGGGATGTTTAAAATCATTCGGCAAATCTAGCAATTTTTCTTTAAGCTGTTGTACATTATCTAAATCAATATTTTCTAAATTCAATTTCGGAAATTTGACAACATTGTTCAGTGTTTGATTGTAAGTTATATTGATCATTGGCAATTGAATTATTTTAAATATAGAATTGGAATATTGGTTTGTCTTTAGTAGTTTATTGTCGATTTGTATTTCACAATTAGCAGGTAATTGAACTGTATAAGTACCTAATAAGGGTAATTTTCTATGATCATGATTACAATTTATTTTCCCTATCAACTCGTGCGTTGTATTGTATCCTATTTGCAATCTGCATATTTTTGTTTATAATAATAAAAATATATCAACTCGTGAGTTGTTACAATTATTTATAAGTCATGATCTATTTTCTGCATTTTATTATTTTCTAATACAAACACTTTTGGTTTACAATTATTAACATTTGAAAATGATATTAACTGCGATTCACAGAAAGAATTTTCAAAATTAATTTGTTCTTGGATTTTGCACAAAAGGTTATTTTAATGTAATTATTTACAACGTACATCAGTAGTAACGTATTTAAATTCAGAAAGTAAGAAAAATGTATGCTGTGGTAAAATGGCTTGGTATTTATTTTCGTTGATCTGCATTGGCAATGGATATAAGCATAGGCAAATAAACACCTAGACCTCTCACGGCTTGTATTCATATTTTTGATAGTACTGGGGGCAGAGCTAAAGATGTCGCTCCCGTCGGCTACACGCTACGAAATACGGTTCTTACAACCCAAGAGATTTATGATTCACCAGACACATTAAGACAGATTATACAGAAACTTGGATAATGTCTATAATGACCACATTTACCAGCGTACTACATTTACAGAGAATTACATTAAAGTATTGTATATCTCACAAAATACTGGTTTTATAGGGCCCGTTATTTCTTGGCATTTTGCTTTTCTTTTGTAGTGTATGCTGAATCAAATCCTTTTAGTTCTGTACGTTTCTGTAAAAATGCAATCAGTTGACCCCTATTTAATTGTGCTTATTTTTGGTCATTTATGCTAAGTACTTTTAATATTTATAATAAATAAGTTTATTTATAATAATGATATTTTTTTAACTTTAGTAAAACAATATTGTAATTGTGCCTGATCTATTATAAATATATGTTTTCTTTTGAATGCAGACCAGGTTTTATTACATACGTATAATTATATTTTTGGGTTAAAAATCAATAAATCTCAGTATATTTTATTGTCAGGTATGTATAATATGTTTTATTCTATTTTAGCATCATAATCTACTTTTGTAGTCGACTAGCGTCATAATGCTAACTTTGTTTTAGAGAAAATCTTGCATAATCACCTACTTTACGGCACACCGTGCCGTAAAGTGTGCCGTAAATTGGTTGCTATAAACAACACCTTAGTAACCGCATGCCATTGGATGTTTTGTGAACCGCATCAATCAGATTATCATATAGATAAACTATATGTCAGTTTTTTATACGCGGATTAGTTTTGCAAAATTATTTCAGCAGAAATTAATTATAATGCTCTAGCTAGTCGACTACAAAATAGTATATGAAATTCGTTTACAATTCAGGATTATGTCATTCACTCATGCCATAATCCTATGAATTATAAACTGATTTCATAATATACTATTGTAAGCACCCAAATGCGGGCATAAATTGGCCTTTATGGCACAGATCTGTCAAAAATTGCTAAGCAACGATTGCATCAATAATACAAACAGCATCGGTATCGAACATTTATTAACAATATCAAACACAGTATCCCTAGCAACCGGTGATCGGAACGTTACTTTTAAAAAATAACGCGTTCCCGTTACACGTTAATCACTAATAAAAGTAACGCGTTCCCGTCATACGTTACTTATTTTCAAAAGTAACGCGTTCTCGTTACAAGTTACTTTCGCAAGTAACGCGTTACTATAGACGTTACTTAACTTTTTTTAAATTTTATGTAATTACTCTTATTCTTTGAAATTTTGTTTACTGTGAATGTTAATTAAAATTTTTTTTTGAATTATTTTAAGTTTTTTTATTTTTTGAAGTTTTTTACTTTGGTTTGACGAGTGCTAGAACTTGAAATTAGAAATAAATTGTAAATATAATAAATCAACAGTTTGAAATGCATATTACATAAAATCTTTATTAAACTACAGTTTGAAATGTTACATATAATCTTTATGTCTTACAGTTTATGACCTACGTCCCTCTTAGACGGCATTTGGCAGATAAATTTTGTGAACTTTATGAATTCGCAAAACATCGTAAAATTTTAACTGTGTATGTATAGGTTACGTACTGCATTTTGTAGGTTGTTAAAAAATATTTTGTTTACAGTTTACACCAATAAATCGATTTAAATTTAATGAATTTTTTTAAATAAAAAGAAACAATTAAAAGTAACGTCAAAGTAACGTCTAATACGTTACTCGTTACCAAAAAAACATAAAGCGTTCCCGTTACTAGTTCTTTGAGTACAAAAGTAACGCGTTCCCGTTACACGTTTCTAAATAAGTAACGCGTTACCTGTAACGCCGTTACTTTTAACGCGTTACTTCCAATCACTGCTAGCAACATCAAAATAGCATCAGCACAACTCACACAAATTTGCCGGAAATACTAAATATCTTTTGAATGTTTTAGAAACTAAAATAGAATAAAACGTATTATCCTGCGAGAACCAAACAAATTTAATAAAATATACTTAGTTACCGAATATTATTACCTGTTTCTTTTTTTTCATTATAAAACGGACAAACTTTAAAATTAATGAATTTTAAAAACAATGTTAGTATCGCAGGGGTTTTGCGGGATTTATTTTTGCCTACATTATACCATTCCGTTCACTGCAGCAATTGACTGCAAAGCTATAAACAGACAAATTAGGGGTAGCTGCTTTACCTGGCTAAGCAAACAAACACGCCACTTGGAATGTTGAATAGCCAGATAAGCTATGCATAGTTTTTGCTTCCAGGTGATATTTGGCTAACTGGAATTTACAATTGAAACGAACACTAGCGGCCTCTGTAGCTCTGCACCCACAACCAAAATTAGTGAAACCATATCGCCATTTACATTAGAGGTCTAGGTGTTTATTTGCCTATGATATAAGTGATAATAACCGTACTTCGTTGTAGCTGTTAATAGTACTACTTCGATTACAAATACTAATCTGGTATTTATTTGATATGCTTTGACGGTTATTATTTGTTCCTCGTAATAGTAAATTTTCTTCTGTGGGCTCAAAAGCTAGTAGCAGGTCACTCAGTTTAGTTTTCACTAATGGACAAGATAGTATAGGGTCTTTCGTATCGATTTTTAGCAGTGGTTCTTGCACGCATTTTTATGAATACTTGATCATTGATCTCGAATATTATTTTGTTGGTGATAAGAGTTTCTTTGTTCTTTTGAAGATTTTCTTGAAAGGTTTTATAAAATGATGTTAACTTGATTCGGTGGTTGTTATTGTAATCTTCATAATATTGTTGCTTAGTATGTCGAAAGGGTCTCTTATGGCTGTATGTCTGTATATTACTGCACTGCACATGGGGTAAACTTTGCAGCAGAGTGTATCGTGTTGTTATAACCGATAATAACATATTTCATTGTTTCTTTTGGTGAATCTGTTGGATAGCTTATTTTTAAAATTCTATCATTTTCTATCAATGTAGAATTGATGCTTTCAATCTTGCCATTAGATTGATGATTTAGGGGTGTAGTAATACATTATGTACATTGATTTTATGTAAATTCAATAGTTCTTTAATTGATTCGTTGTCTAATTCTGAACCTCCGTCCATTGTTATGTGGGTAGGTGCTCCATATTGTGATATACAAGTAATTAGATTTTCTCCTACTTCTGTGCTGTTTTTAGACATTAAATAATAAGCTTGGCAGAAACGTGAAAATGCGTCAATTATTGTTAAAAACGCGTTTCGTCCTATTTGAAATACATCGATATGTAGATGCTCAAATGGTCGATTTGGTATACCGGTTGTGTTTAAAGATTCTTTATGCGGATGTCTCACATATTTTGCTTTTCTGCAGGTCATACATGAATTGATGTAATTTGGAACAGTATCTTCTAAATTTTCCAAATAATATAAACGTTTTATATATATGATGCCAATTTGTAACAATCCTTAATTTTTAAATACGAGTAGGGTAGAGTAACCACAGTTGGGACGGTATCCTAAGGTAGGATATGCCAATTTTATTATCAAAACGTACTATTATCGCCATCTATCATACATATATATTGAGATGGTATTGCGTAGCTTAATTAATTAATTATTTATATAAATAAAGGATACATGCATAATAAATCACATCTTAAGGGTTGTTTCTTTTGTGGAAGGTTTCTTTCGATTCATTTTGATACAGACTTGTTTCTTGTTCGATTGAAATTACAGTTGAGGCATATGCTATGGTGTTCAGCACAAAGAATGAATTTACAAAAGTAACCAACACAACAAATATTATAAAGGTGACTTCAGGTCCAATTCTAGGATTTTAATTCATAATCACCTTATATGAGATTATTTGAAGCTGTCCGGAAGGATTTTATTTGTAGCAGTTTGGAGATCAGATATGGATGAAAATTAGATTCTTGAGAAATGCAGTTTGTGTTACTAAAATCAAATTTTGTGTTATAAGTGGCGTCAAAATATACCAACAACTTTATGATTAATTTATATGTTTAGATTTATTTATTTTAAAATATTAATTTTAATATCAAAGTTACTCTATTGCAAAATTCTGATGTATATGTATGTATCTATAGAGATATAATTATTTATTAATGTTTTTACAAAAGAGAATCAATAATTTTTTTTGGTCTTGATAAAAATAAAATGTAAAACCATATAAAAAGCTTTTCCATTTATATTAAAAAGGTTTAAAATGTGATACTACAAAGTTTTGAAAATCTATTTATAAGAACTGCATACCTGAGAACTCCTAGCTGTTTTAAAAATAAGCATCGAATAGAAGGACATCTACGAGACGTCGGGAAAATTTTCCTGGGGTGCAGCTTGGAGAGCCCAGAATCCTGTTGAGGCTGGCATTACCAAAGTAAGTCTAGCAATTACCAATAAGGAATGATTAACGATAACTTCGGTAAGAAAAACGTATAACATCGTACCTGTGAACGTCAATTTTACCTTTTGTGGATGATATTAAAGTGTTTGGGTTTACTTAGAAAAATAATTCATATAGCACCAGCCGATTGTAATTGTATGGTAGCAAGAGAAATTAAATAATTTATTCATACCAATGTATGTCATGCGAAGTAAGCAATTTTGACACATTCTGAACCGACTATCTGAGGTGATTTTTGTGTTCTACCGAGCTAACAACCGTGGTATTTGTATTGGTATAGATATTGTATAAACTTAAATCGGCTATCTCATATTTAGCCTGGCGCTCAAAGTTAAATTGTATTTCATAACTTCTGAAAACACTTATTAAATTTTATGTCATTATAAGAAAATTGTTAAAACCAACATAATTTATAATTTCATTTATTTATTAAAATACTGTCACTATCATTCATCTCAATATATATTAATAAATTAGGTTAATACTTAGTGACTATTTATCTACAGTGCAAGTATTTACCAAAGCTTCATTTTTTGACTCTTGTAAAAACTCCGTAATTCGTATAGTTTCGAAAAAAAAAATGTTTACTCAAACACTGATAACCGATATTATTATTGCAGGTTTAATTGTATTACAAAATTTAGTTGGCCGTAGACACAAAAGTAAAACAAAGGTGATAATTTTGATAGGAAACAGGAGGAGTTTTGGGACACCTTGTATATATATAACTTATAAGGTACCTGAACCAAAAAAGGGACACCTTATTTTTGTTTTGAAATTTCTGTTAGTAAAAACAAATAAAAACTTCGGATTTGGCTATTACATGAAAGTTTATTGGTTTCTTAACACAACTGCATAAAATATATATAAACAAAAGAAGCAGTCACAAAAAGGTATTACTTCTTGAAAAAAACATTGCTTGTGGGCCTTATTACGTACCATGTGCCTAATAAGGCTCGCGTATAAAATTCGCATATATTTTTTTAAATAAATAGTAAAATCAATTATCATGAGCGCATGAGCTACACAAGTAATCTAAATCATCATGTTCTGATAAGCCTATATAAGTTTCCCGGTACCAAACAGAACAGAACTCTTCGTTGAGAAATTCCATTATTTAAGGCATTCATTGCCCGTTTTAAGGATTCTTCTCCCCAAGGGGCTCTTTTTTGCTTTGCCCCAGCCATAGCCCAAAAGCTACATGAAAATAATAATTCAAGAACAAGCCCCCTCCCTACAGTTTTAGTGTAGTCAACCGGGCCTTATTCGAACCTCTTTGTCGGGCCTTATTAAAACCAGCACATATTTTAGGTTATGAGATGTGATAGGCAAATAAATTAAAAGCAGGATGATATAAATAAATAAAATGAAGAAGAACATTCCAGGGAATACTGCGATGCTACTTTCAAACATAAATCTGCAGTAAAATCAGAAAAATCTTATACTTTCTTTGTCGATTTTAACAACACCCGTGAGTAAACTTTACACTACACACACCCTTTCGGACCACCGCTACATCCGATTCAGCCTAGAGCTGCAACACAGTGAAGGCGCAGCGTACAGGAATCCCAAGTCTACCGACTGGGCTACCTATAAGGTGGACCTTTCGAATGGACTACAGGGAATACCTGTTAGCGCTCGCACCATAGGGGAGGTGGAAGAGCACCTTAATAACATCAATACTGTGGTTACTGCTTCCTTCGAAAGGAACTGCCCGCTAAGACACGCAAAAAGAGCAAAGAAAGTACCATGGTGGAACTCCGCGCTCCAAAAGCAACGTAAAGAGACACGCAGCCTACTGAATAGGGCGATGCGTACCAAGTCCGATTGGGATTGGGACTGCTTCAAGCAGGCCCAACGCAATTACAAAGATTCTATTCGTAGATTTAAACGAGAGTCCTGGAAGGCCTTCTGTCTCGAAATTGAAGGCCTACCAGAAGCAGCCAGACTGCACAAAGCGCTCTCAAAAAACCCAAGAGCCAAGTTGGAGTGCCTGAGGCTTCCTTCTGGTGACCACACGGCCACTGACGAGGAGACTCTAAGGCATCTCCTGTAGGTACACTTCCCGGGCTCTGTGGCAGTGATGGGCGATACACCACCAGTAAGGGCTCCCCGCATTGGCATCAGTCCAATGGCCTGGGAGACGGCCTCGAAAGTGGTATCACACGAAAAGATCAGGTGCGCGATAAGCACATTTGATCCATACAAAAGTCCAGGGCCAGATGGCATTTTTCCGGCACTTCTACAGGAAGGGCTGGACTTGCTCATCAGGCCACTCTACAGGGTTATTCAAATTCGACCGGCACCATTGGGATTTCGCTTATTATAAGAGATAGAGATTCGTTTAAATTGCGGCAAAGTTGCGGAATTTTATGATTATTAATAATCTGGAATGAAAATTGAAGTAGCTGCTTTTGTTTCGTAAATATGGGCAAAAAACGAAAAAAATCGATTTTTGTTTTTCGACTCTTATTCCTTTATCTACAAAAATTTTAAAAATCTGAAAACACTTTTCCACAGCAACTTTTTCTTCTGGATATTGCTGTCTAATCATATTTGAAATAGCACGTTTCGTTTTTCTGGAACCGTCATCAACTTAATTTTTTTAAATAGCGGCGCTCTTTTGTTTTGGCGCCATTTTGTGGCATTCATTTTTCTGATTTCAAAAATGTAAAACACTCTAGCATTCGCTCTTCATTATAATACAAAAATTTGCAAATTAGTAAATTATTATTACTGATAAGGGTAACAGCTGTAAAACAAAAGACGGCGTAACTCTAAAACAAAATAGAAATAGACGCTTCTAGTCGAAACAAAAGCGCAAGCAGTTGTAATTTGACAAGCTCAAAAGTGATTAATCTTATGGTAATTTGTAAAATTTCATTTGAGATATTTTAAAAAATGGTTTTTTCAAATGAAGAGATGTGTGATATGATACAAGCGTTTTATACTTGTCATAAAAATGCCTTACTAGCCAGCAATCGATATTTAGAAATGTGTCCAGAAAGGGAACAACCAAATAAAAGATTTTTTTTAAAACTGCATCGAAATTTAAATGAATACGGCTCATTTAATAAACCTCGTGAAAATTATGGAAATAGAGCTTTAGAAGATAACACTGAAAACATTCTACAAGAGGTTTGATTAATTTGCAATTTTTAATTATAACATTTTTGTAATCTATAATAATTTTAGATAAACAATAATCCTACCGCATCCACAAATGAAATAGCTTTAAATTTAAATTTGCCACAAACAACAGTGTGGAGAGTGTTAAAAAACAACCATTACAAACCATATAAAATCCATATTTGCCAATCTTTAAGACCTGGGGATAATCTTAGACGTTTAGAGTATTGTAACTGGTTATTACAAAAAATTAACGATGATGACAATTTTTTAAATAATATTATATGGTCAGATGAAAGCAAATTCACAAATCAAGGGCTATTTAACCGAAACAATGAAAACTACTGGGCCGTAGAAAATCCTAGAGGGTATAGGGAAGTAAGAAACCAAGTACGTTTTGGTTTGAACGTTTGGGCAGGAATATTGGGAAATCGAATTATAGGTCCATTCATTCATGAGGAAAATTTAAATGGAGAGCGGTACCTGAATTTTTTAAGAACACAGTTGATGGAGTATTTAGAGGACATTCCTTTGCGTCAATTACCCCATGTAAGATGGCGCCCCTCCCCATAACACTGTTGCAGTTAGAGCGTTCCTTCACCAGGAATTTCCAAATAAATGGATAGGTAATGCAGGTGCCGTAGAATGTCCAGCAAGGTCTCCTGACCTATCGCCTCTCGATTTTTTTTATGGGGAACTTTGAAAAACAGGATCTATAAAGAAAATATAAACAATGTGGAAGATCTTCGAGCAAATATTATTAATGGTTTTGCTTCGCTTCAAAGAAGAGATATTCATAGAGCAGTAAACAACATAAGAAGAAGAATAAATTTATGTTTACGTGAAACTAGGTCGCAGTTTGAGCATCTTCTTTAAGATTTT
>JABXWE010013817.1:0-13074 GCA_014611495.1 Limonius californicus
GATCTGTGCAAAGTTTTCCGGATGAGCGAAAACAGAGAAGAGTTGCTTTATGCTCAAACTTCCTTGAAACTTGTCTAGAGAATACAAATTTCTTAATTGCATTATTAGTGGTGATAAATCGTAACTGTTTTAGTACGATTCTGAAATGAATTCTACAACATGCAGTAAATTGGAAAATCATTACCAAGACTCAAAAAGATTCGTTTGCACAAATCTAGAATCAACATCATGCTGTTTGCCTTCTTCAGATAAACAGGGTGTGATCCATTAACAATCTGTGCCTAAAGCATAACCAGTAACCAGCATAACAGTGCATTCCACGTTGAAGTGATGAAGCGATTATTCCAGCATATTTCTCGAGTCACACTGCTACCGGAATTTTAAGAAAAACGTTATTGGTTCTTGTTGCTTGACAATGCACCTGCTTATTCTGCACTAATTGTGAAGGCGTTTTTATGAAAGACGACGTTCAGAATGTAGATGATAATATGAAAACGTTAACCGCCGAATTGAAAGGAGTTTCTTTGGACTTCTTTGTCGACTGTTTTCAAAAACTTTTAGAACGTTATAATAAGTGTGTTAAAGTAAATGGAAATTGTCTTGCTAAACCTAGCAGTTCAAGTCAAATTAAAATACAAGGGCAAAATTTAAACGGGAGTTCGGAAATTCTTGGAAGCACTTTTACATACAGTGCGGTCGTGAAGTGTCCCCCCCTCCCCTACTAACTTTTGAACGACTTGATATTTTTTCACAAAATTTTGTGTGCTTTAATGGCAAGCTAAATACTATACTGTCTAGCCCATATATAAATTTTATAACTTTCAAAATGGCGGTTAGGCGCCATCTTTAACTATTTATTTGAAATATATTTTAATTCTGCATCTGATGCTTGACTTTCACAAAAAAATATTCATCCAGATAAAATGCGGATGATTGAAAACAACAAATTTATGGAAAAAAGAGGGCACCCGGAAAGGTTTGCGATTTTCGGATATGTTGTTGGCCTCGTCGAGTTGAACCAGTGGGGAAGTATTGACCAAAATACTTGTTAGGTATACACAAATGTTGGGTTAATGGCCAAAGGGCAAAAAGAATAGAAACTATTCGATTTTTTAATCAAGCTTTCGAAATAATTTATTTCTTCATCAGGATTCTGGAATTCCAAGAACCAATGTTAGCAATTTATAAAAGTTAGGTTAGGTCTTACTTACAAATCAAAGTTCTAACATTGGAATCACGCCAAAGCGCGTACTCGAGGTCTAACATATTAACCATAAGTTACCAAATAATCACAGATGTGTCAGAATAAGTTAAGACAAACAAACAATTTAAAACAATTTCAAACAATTTAAAACACGACTTAAGTCGCCATGTGCAGATCTTATCACAGGAAGTTAGTTCTAATACCAACTATTCACAACTAAATAACATGACAAGAAGGCGGGAAATTCAAAAACCACCAAAAATTCACAAATTGAAGTGAAACCCAGACAAACGATATTTTTTAACAAATTAATCCAAATCAATAGCATTAAATGTATGATTAATATTATGTTTATTATTAAAATTGAGTAAATACGAATAGATACTACTTAAGTTATCAATGTCAGTTTTAAAATTTATGCTAAGTGGGTTACAAACAATATGAGTCATTTCAAGGAAAAGTCTGCTTCTGTATTTAGATTCCTGATCAAGAATCTTTACTTGATTAAAGTTAAACAAGTGAATTGGCCCATTCTGGCCACTATTGTTTTGGATCAGCTGTTTGATGACGTCATTCCCAGACTTTCCTTCATTCCTCCGTTTATTAAAAAATATGTCGATGACATTGACTCGAGTCTTGGCGATTGCGTTGTCGTCAGCGTAATCCTGCCTTCAGGCGGGACGTTACTGGTTTCCAAATTTAGGTATTTTGCTACGAGGAGTGACCGTCGTTCAAGCTTCTACAATACAAGCGATAATTTCACAGTATCCTGTTGTTTCTAAGAAAGCCTATATTGGAAGCAAGATACATAGACAATTGAAGAAATATGTTCAACAAGTTCAAATATACAGCTTGTTCCGTTTACAATACGACCTGCGGCAGAACAATCAGAGATCGATAAACGTAAAGTTTAGCTCCAATACCTAAAAACAAACAAGAATTGCAATCATTTTTATTTTTATAACAGATTACCTAATGAATAAGGCCTAACAGACAGAATTATTTACATAGATTGCTAGATAATGTTTTGGAATGTATCTGGACAAGTAGACATTCTTTAGCATTTATGAAATAAAAGGAATTATTAAGATCGGCAGATGTTTTAGATCATTATGATGAGACAAAACCGTTAATACTTTCATGTGATGCATCTCCTTATGAGGTAGGACGGGGTTCTGGCTCATCGCAATATTGATGGATCTGAACCTCCGATTGCGTTTACGTCGAAGACATTGGGTACTAGTGAACGAAACTATTCGCAGTTAGACAAAGAAGCATTGGCTGTTATTAATGGTGGCAAAACATTTTCATCAGTATCTTGCTGGACGAGATTTTACCATAATTACAGATCACAGGCCGTTACTGGGATTTCACCCCAAATGTTAAGGTGAACCTTGATGCTGTCTAGATATTCATATTCAATAGAATTTCGAGCAGGAAAGTTGGACTAAGTGGGTTGCCTTTACCATGCTCATGAGATGAATTGATATCATTGAAAGATATACAACTTTTAGAAGCCTATAAAGACCCACCTATAACCGTAGAGGAAATTGAAAACGGTCAAACGGCGATATGACTTTAAGTCGAGAAAATATTGGGAATTTACATGGTTACTGTATTGTCAGTATGAAAGCGTATGTACGTAGCTAGTGGTAATGGTCGCAGGGTGTGACAACTGTCAAATACATAGAAATGTCCCACCAAGAGCACCTAGGCAGCGGATAGAAACCCTTAATAATCCATGGTACAATTTATAGAGACGTATAAATAAGCAATCTGAAGACAGTATAATGATCTATCCTCAATCAGAGGCGCCTCCTTCACAATAGTTCAAGCAGCGTTGCCACTTATAGTGGAACCAGAAAAGTCACAGTTGGTACAACATGACCAAGACAATATAATAGCCAATAGGTGAAACGGTTGTACCTAGAGCCAGTCTTCCAAGAAGAACGAATAGTTCGCGTCGACCATCAGAACACTTACAGGACTTACTTGTCGGGAAGAACTGTTGTGTATTACAAATACATGGCTGTAATGTAAACAAACAGTAGTTGAGTGCAAGTATTAAAATAAATAAAGTGTCAATTACAATACAATTGAATATACAATAATTCATGGCACAATAGGGACTTTATTAAAACTCCAATCAAATCACTTACGGTGTTCCACAAGGTTTCATGTTAGGACCTCTTTTATTTTTATTGTTTGCTAGTATCTGAAAATTTTTCAAAGCACAGTTCTCAACCTGTTACAAAAAAAAGCCAAATGAAATAATCTTTCACTTAACATTAATACGTAAAATGAACAAGATATTAAGTTTAAGTGCAAAATTATTGGTAGTGAAAGAAAGCTGGAACTTTTCAAAACGCTGTTCCGGACAAAGATTTGGAAACAGAACTCAGTTCCGGTTTAAAATCGCCAGACGACAAAGAAAAATATTAGTTCATTTTTGTAAACAACCAAGAACAAAAAACAATTAAACCAAAAATAACCACCAAATTATAAAATGGGTGCTTTTTATATATCCGTCCGACGATGAATACCGAGCGACGGAAGGTAGAAGCACGGTCAATAATCGTCTGTTGCATACGACACCATTGTATACATCAGAGGCTTGTTGTGTTCCGCTTTTTTACGACGCTCAAATTCACGCCTAGATATTACAGACGGAAACTTGGATCTTGGACCTATCAATTAAATATCATACTTTCTTGAATAAACTCTGCATATTATAGGGTATGATTGTTAAGAGATAATGTTAGTGCAAATTCTATTATAATGTTTGACTTCGCAACAACGCAGTGTTTTATGCAATATATAAAGATTTACAGCAACGAATTTCGAACATTCTTAAAAGGCAATTATTGTGTATATTCACAGTTCCAATTTGCGCTAAAAAAAGACGAAATTAATTGCATATTTATATTTATATACACTTCGTTTCACATGAAATGCACCACCCATTAATAATAAAGCTACGGCTTTGAAGCTTTGCTAAAATAATGTATCATTATTGCGTATGAAATGTTCAGATTAATAAATAAAGATTAACAATTATAAGAAAACAATAACAACAACAAAAATTAATAATGTGTAACATCGCCATGAACAGCAATTTACTCGTCGTGGCATGCTTTCTATCAAGTGGTCAATGTTCTCCTGGGGTATCTCGTTCCATATATCCATCCCCCCAGGCCAGGGCAACATTTGCAATTGTGCTTGTTGGAGGTACGTTTTGGTAATGTTTGTAGTGTGTGGACGTGCGTTATCCTGTTGGAAAATACCGTTTGGCAACGTCTGCATGAATCGTACTAACACCGATTCCAGAACATTATGAATATAGCGACGAGCATTTAAAATGCCTGGGACGAACACAACAGGTGATCTTCTACGGAAACAAATCGCACCCCAAACCATAACTCCAGGTGGTAAAGCTGTATGGCGTCTTTCAACATACTCTAGATTTCGTCTTTCTCCTCGATATCGACGTACCTTCCTACGGCCGTCATTTGCCCACAAACAACAACAAATTGATGAGAGACAGTAGGCGAACACCACAACCACTTGATTTTTTTAATGGAAATAGTGATCATTTTAACGCAATAATAAAAACATTATATTATCAAATTTTCAAACACGTAGCTTTATTATTAATGGGTGGTACATATATGAATCTGAGCATATTCTCAGCACAATAAAGGCATATTCCACTGAATTGTATATCAGAAAACATTGCTATTATAGACTATAATACTCCCCCGAATTAACTATAATTTATAGTTAATTCAGGGGATACAGTCTATAAAAATACAAAACAATAACAAACAACGGAGAATATTGGAGACCGTTAAAAATACACCGAGGTCAGACATTTCAAAGCGACTTTAACAGTAACTTGTAACAATTCAAAAAGTTGTACAAATATATGATAAAAGTATGTCAAAACAACCATCACAGGAAATTTCTCTCCTAAAATATATGCAATAACAAATTAAGAAACGCTAATTTGAATTAATATTATTTTTTACATCCTGGTAGATTCAGTTCGGTAAACATCACCTTCATAGGCGATAAGTACATATCTTACAACTCTCACAGAGTTTCTATTATTTTGAAAGAAACTACCAAACAACACGCAGGAGGTAGCATATAGACTAAGGTAGTTATCTTTTATTTGCTGTATTGTATAGTCAAACTTGTTTTCAATATCTACCAGTTAACCTCTGCGGAAACGTTTTTGTAATTACTTAAATAGAAATTGAAATATGAAAGATATAATTAAACGAACGCCTAGAGCATTCCTTAGAGCTTTATTAAAAAAATATTTTTGTCAGTAATGAATTGCTTAATGTAATATTATAAATTGATCAAAATACTACAGTATTCATTTATGTTATACTAGCAACTATCTGACGTAAATATACGAACGCAGTCGAGCGACAGTTACATATGTACTTAAAAATATCTGAAAATGTCCTTAAACATTAGAAAAACAAAAATCAATTGTGAAGGGATAAACAAAGGGCACATAATATTTACTCTTTACAGAATCCTTGGGACTGCAGTACCCTATGAAAATCACAATTGTTCTATTAATATAAATAATAAATATAAAACGTATTGCGCAACCGTTATTTCACTTGCTACCGTGTTAGCCTGTTGGAGTTGGGTTTGCAGATTTAATCTAAATTATCAAGATATTGAAATTTCAGTCATTCTAACAGATACGTTAGAATCTTTGCTACTAATAATTTTACACTGGAGTTGTGTGCTGAGCACTGTATTTTTAAACAAAAATAGAAAATGGAACTGGCACTTAAAATGTCTGCAGTCGAATAGGAATGGCAAAATTCCAACAAAGTATACGAGAAACATATAATTTTTTTTAAGTGGGAAATTACTCTGCATTACAGTTGCATGCTTTTGCTATTCGTCGCATATATAACAGTATGGACAAGCATTCTTGGATTTTCCAGAGAAAAGTACATTATATGCAAAGAAATACAAATTTACATAAGCATTGAGGGAGTTTTTCAGCTCTACTATCTTAACTTGTATTTAAAGAATTTTTTCCAATGCATTAACAAATTGCTTTTGAAATGCGCACTTGATATGAAAAGAAATCGTCCAACAGATATAATTTTCAAGGACTGGAACATTAAAAAACTTACCAAAGTATATGACAAGCTATACGACATAATCGATCTGATAAATTTGGTTTAGGAATAGCCACTGTTATTGTTAATAACATTTTTAATAGTTAGAGTCATCGGTACCATAAGCATATGTATTCTCTTGACACAATTACCAACTGTTGTTACTGCAGCTGCTGTATGGTGTTTAGTAAACATTGTATGTTATTTTTTTTTATCAGTTTATTATATTAACTTGTAAATTTTACAGGCCCTTGTCACAATGGTGGTAATTTCTTGTGATTTTGTTTCGAAGGAAGCTAAACATACTGCAATTATAAGTTACAAGTTACTTTTGGAAATACCTGCTCATCCTATCAATGTCAAACAGAAACAAATGCAGAATGATTTGCGTCTTCTAATTCAACAACTACTCCATCGGAATCCTCAGTTTTCTGCTGCGGGATATTTTACCGTTGATTCTACCACATTTCTCAGAACACTTAGTTCAGTTATTTCTTATAGTACAATTATTCTCACTATGGTCGACGAAGTTTGAAGTATTTAAACACTGGCATTCCACAACTTCATTATACGTGAGGCTTCGAATCATACGATGCACGTCATTGACAATATTACGTCATTAATTGGTACCTACACTGATATTTCCAAAGTGATAAAGTGAAAACCTGGTTGACACTTTATTGAGGTCATTAATTCAAAACGGGCTTCATAAATGTAAATGATGTGTATCTATTGTAAAATTCGCTAATCAGTAGCTAGCAACATATGTATAAAAATCAAATAAAGTGTGCTGCGTAGTAAATGTTTTTAAATATAGAATAGGTTATAGTTTTTTTTTAATTCAATTTTATAATATAGAAAGTATTATATGAGGTGCAATAGAAATGTAAAAAGAAAGAAGTAACCATACAACATTGGAAAATAAATGCAAAGAAATAGAACGATTGATAGGAAGCACAAGATCAAATGAAATATGGAAAATATTAAAGAACAAACGAAAATCAGACAATACAACCAATAACCTGTGTTGGGTAAGATCCTCTAATTAGGGATCTAGATATAGATCCAGATACATTTAAAAAATATGATCTAGATCCAGATCAAAGATCCAAACCTAGAAATGGATCTAGATCAAGATCCAAGATCCTTAACAAAGTATCTAGATCTTTTATAGATCCTTTCGCATTTCGAACGTGTCAGGGGTGTTCTTTTAATTTTTAGAGATTCCAGAGATATGGACAGTGCCACTGAATACTTGGACAGTAACATAAGAAAATAAATATATAGTTAACGGGAAAAAAACTTTACTACAAACTTACACTACTTACAAGTTACAATACAATAATAATACGCTACGCTACACTAAAAGTTACTTTATTAACTATAAAGTTACATAATTCTAATTATCGAATTTTATTTTCTTTTCTTTTAAAATTAACAACGTTTCGAAAATTTCGTCATTTAATCTATTTCTACGAAGATTACAATTTGTCCACCCGTAGATACTAAATATTCTTTTGCCGGGGGCAGAAGAAGGTAGTATGCAATTAAATTTAAGGAAAATTTCTTTTATTATCGGATACTTATTTAATTGAATATAACTGTTATCGGGATCCTCAAAATAGTTTGTACACTGCAATGTAGATGTTTGTACCTGTGTATTATTTATTATAAAAAAATTAAAGAATTCCTCATGATAGGAATTTTCTTTTTCGGAATTTACGCGACTTTCTGTTGTTTCATTATAATCTTCTTGAGATCCTCCTAACAGTCCTAACTGTAACTCTTCTAGTTTTCGTTTCAATACACTTTTGCAGAGTGTCTTACCAGGTGTTTGTGAACAACGCGACAACCGTAATTTTCGGCTCCGTTTTCGCAGTAAATTCGAGGTGATTAAAGGCTCATAAAAAGTAGGGAATAGTGAGTAGAGATAGTAAAAGTGACAGTGAAAAAGTGTAGGTGTAAGGGCGAAAGTGATAGGAACAGAAGAGACAATATTATAAGGATTTCACATTTCGAAGAAAGAGAGGTTAGAAAACTAACAAGGACATCAAAGATTACCCAAAGAAAACACAAAATACGTCACAAGCTACAACATATAGGCAACACATTAAGCAATCGATGAGAAGCACAGGTTGCAGTAAACCTGGGACGTGCAAACTAAACTGGATAGAAACGTAAACAAAGCATTACAAAATAAATAAGGTAACATGGAGGCGACGCTAGAGGCAATTATGAGTAAGCTAGAAGAAATAGATAAACAAGGAGAACGCATGGAGGAAAAGATAGACGTATATCAAGTAGAGGTAGAAATTCTCAAAAAGGAAAATGAGGAACTGAAAACCGAAAACTCAAAAATTAAAAAACAACTAGCAGAACAAGAAGCAAGGCTCGAAATGCTAGAAAAGGAAGCAAGGAAAAACAAATTAATAATACAAGGACTAAACGAAACAGAAATGGAAGCGGATTTATGCTTGAAAGAAAAGGTTAGAAGTACGCTAAGGGATATGGGAATCCAAATCAATATGCAAGTCGAGATAAAGGAAATAAGAAGCCTGGGCACTCAAGAAGTAAATAAAATAAGACCAGTATTAATCGAAATGAATACTTGGAATAAGAAAATGGAAATTCTGAAGGAGACTAAAAAGCTAAAAGGGACTAAAATATTCATTACCGAGGATTATACCAAAAAAGTGCAACAAGAAAGAAAAATGTTGATTGAGCACATGAAAAAAGCGAGAGAGGAGGGAAACAGAGCAGTCATAAGATATAATAAGTTAATAGTAAACGGAGAGAGCTACACAGCAAATCAGTTAAACCGATCCTTTCAGGAACATATTGGGCAGGAAGAACCAGAAGACGAACTTGAAAGAAAAAAAGGAAGAACAATAAGCGAAAGATCTCCACGGGAAAAAGGAGGGCAAGGAGGCGAACCTGCGACAAAATTCAGCAAACCGACACCAAAAAACTAACCAATAAAAGCGGGAATAAGTCAAATGTTGACAAACACGGCGATAAAATGGAAAAAACGAATACGTACAACAATAAGGCTACAAAAAAAATATATATTGCTACTTGGAATGTTAGAGGCACATATGAGGAAGGAGCACTGAAACAACTAATTAGAGTATTGAAAAAATATAAAGTTGATATATTGGCAGTTCAAGAAACTAAACAAAACAATAATGATACCACAGACCTGGAAGGGTACACGTTCTTTAAGAGTAGTGGACTCAACAGAAGATTAGGAACTGGATTTATAATCAGTGAAAGATTAAGGTCATCAGTAATTGGATTTACACCTATAACAGAAAGAATGTGCTGGTTAAGATTAAGAGGCAAATACCAAAAAATAAGTCTTGTAAATGTACACATGCCAACAGAAGGAACAGAAATGTCAGAGAAGGAACAATTTTATAATACCTTGGATAAAGAATATGAAAAAATCCCGAAATATGATGTGAAAATAATACTAGGGGACTGTAACGCCAAAATAGGGCAAGAAACATTTTACTATCCAACCATTGGGAAACACAGTCTACACTGTGAAACAAATGAAAATGGCAGACTACTAATTGAACTAGCGTTAGATAAAAACATGAAGATTAAAAGTACCTGCTATGCACACAAAAATATCCACAAAGGAACTTGGCTGAGCCCAGACGGAAAAACGATTAATCAAATAGATCACGCTCTTATAGAAACTAAGAATGAGAGAAGTATCACGGACATTAGAACTTGTAGAGGCGCAGATTCCGATTCTGACCATTTTATGGTAAGAATCAAATTAGAACAAATGATACCAATTTACAAACATCAAAAAGATAAACAAGAAAACAACTTCAAAAGATTACAAATACGAGACGAAGCCCAAAAAGAAAAATACAAAAACAGAATAAACGAAGAACTAAGGAAAAGAAATGAACAACAGAACGTTGAACAAACTACAAGCATAGTAGAATGTATAAAAAAAAGTAGTAAACGAACAACCACAAAGGAAGAGCGCAAAGAGAAAGGAATGGTTTGATTTGGAATGTGAAAACTTAATCAAAACAAGAGAGAAAGCAAGAAAGATCATGTTACAACAGCGTACCGAAGAGAGTAAAAGAGAATACGAGACACAGAGAAAGAAATGTAAAAAAATATGTAGGGAAAAAAACGAAAACATAAAATACAAATGCTGGAGGATATTGAGGAAAAATATAAGAATAAAGAAATTAGGAATTTTTACCAAGGAATAAAAAAGGAGAAGAAAGGATACCAGGCAAAAACAATCTTTTGCAAAGATAAGAATGGAAAACTACTCGGCGCACACGATGAAGTAAGTGAAAGGTGGGCGGAATATTTTGAGGAATTATTGAACAACCAACAAGAAAACGAGTACCTAGAGAACCTAGAAGAGATAGAACAAAAAGGGGAAGAAGACAATGAAAACCCATCGGAAAAACCACCTGAAATCGAAGAAATAGTAAATATAATAAAAAGTCTAAAAAATAATAGAAGTGCGGGACCGGATGGAATACAAGCGGAAGCAATTAAATATGGAGGAGAAGAACTGTACGGAGAAATACACAAAATAATACTCGAAATATGGGGCAACGAAGAGATGCCCACATCATGGAATTTAGCATACATATGTCCTATACATAAAAAAGGTAATAAAGAAATATGCGAAAATTATCGAGGAATAGCTTTATTAAGTGTCATATACAAAATACTAGCGACGCTCATAAAAAACAGACTAGGAAAATACATGGAGACGACAGTAGGAGAATATCAATGCGGATTCAGAAGGGGCAGGTCAGTGATAGACCAAATATATACTCTACGAGAAATACAGGCCACAGGTTATGAGTTTAAACTTGACACGCACCTTATATTTTTGGACTTCAAACAGGCATATGACAGCATCCGAAGAGACAAACTTTATATTGCACTTCACCAACTTGGAATACCTAGTAAATTAGTCAGACTTATATCAATGACACTGGAGAATACAGAGAACGAAGTTAGAGTAAACGGAATGCTGACGAGAGCTTTCAAAGTCAGGAGTGCACTGCGACAAGGGGATCCGCTGCCAGCAGTGTTATTCAACTTCGCTCTAGAGCATATAATACGGAATGCGAATATGAATAGAAATGGGATAATTTATCAACGATTCCATCAGTGCTTAGCTTTCGCAGACGATTTAACGATCATAGCAAGAACAAGAAAAGAAATTCAAGATGTTACAAAAAGACTACTACGAAGTGCG
Source organism: Limonius californicus (assembly GCA_014611495.1). Taxonomy (NCBI): domain Eukaryota; kingdom Metazoa; phylum Arthropoda; class Insecta; order Coleoptera; family Elateridae; genus Limonius; species Limonius californicus. The sequence continues at coordinate 11,615 of JABXWE010013817.1, forward strand.
CAAGACATGGGGCTGATGGTAAATCAAACTAAAACAAAATACATGACATGGAACGATCAACCATTCCAGCAGAACAAGTCACTAACGATTCAAGTGAATGAAACAAAGCAGTACAAATTTGAAGAAGTAGAGTCATTTACGTATTTAGGCACAATAGTAACAAAGACTCCAGAAAATAGTGCGGAAATAAAAGCAAGAATCGTGGCAGGGACCAAAAGTGCAGCGGCGTTAAAAAATATCTTTTCAAGTAATACGTTTTCACGAAGCTTAAAAATCAGAGTGTATAAATCAATAGTGAGACCAACAGTGACATACGCAAGTGAAGTGTGGCTGTTAAGAAAGCAGGACCAGCGTACGCTAAGTGTGTGGGAACGGAGAATATTACGGAAAATTTACGGCGGAAAGTGTGTAGACGGGCAATGGGAAAGACGAACTAATCAAGAGCTGTACGATTTATACGGGCAAGAAAGCATTGTCGGAGTAACGAAATCACAGAGGCTCAGATGGTTAGGCCACTTAATACGGATGGACGAACAAAGAACTCCAAGCAAAATATACAAAGCTGAAATTGGTGGGAGAAGACGTATAGGCAGACCAAGGAGTCAGTGGAAAAACGAGCTTCAAGAGGATTTACGGTACCTGAAAATTGAGAGATGGTAAAACAGACCAACAAATAGGAAGGAATGGTCAAAAGTGACCAAACAAGCCATGGGCCTGCTAGGCCCGACGAGCTAACTTATACAGGGTCCGGCAACTGGTATCACCTATTTTCCAAGACCTGCCCCAAGGATAAAAAGTAATGGATTGAAACAAATTTGAGATGAATATCAACTTTATTATGTGCAATTTTAGTTCCTAAAAATTACTTCATTTAAATGGCCTCCCTGAGCCGCGATGCATAACTGCAATCTTTGTCTAAAGTTTTGCATCACTCTTCTCAACAATTCTGGTCCAATACTCTCTATTTCTTCTGAAATACGCATTTTAAGGTCTTGTATTGTTTGAGGACGCCTCTCATAGACCTTTTGCTTCAGATATCCCCACAAAAAGAAATCAGGAGCCGTCAAATCGGAGGAATTGGACGGCCATGTTATGTCACCAAACCTCGAAATCAAGTGACCAGGAAATATATTTTGCAACACAATTCGAGTTTGCCGTGCTGTATGTGCGGTGGCACCGTCTTGTTGAAACCATACTTGGTTTTGCCCAAGTCTGCGTAATTCCGGCCTTAAAAATGTTTCCAGCATATGAATGTAACGTTCAGAATTAATGGTAACCGTTTCATCATTTTCTTCGAAAAAATATGGTCCTACGATTCCAAATATTGAAACACCGCACCAAACGGTGACTTTATGATCATGAAGAGGTTTTTCATGAAGCTGGTGTAGATTTTCTTCAGCCCAGTAGCGGAAGTTTTGCTTGTTAACATATCCACTAAGATGGAAATGAGCTTCATCTGA